>JAKCPI010027485.1:0-13995 GCA_023213315.1 Euborellia annulipes
TATTGAGGGTTTTTATGCCATAATTTAGGCTTTTCCCTCAAAAAAAAAAAAAAAAAAAAAAAAAATTGAAATGAATTAGTAGGGTCGGCGGATTCTCTAGAGACCCCTCAAGAAAATAATTTGTAAATCAGGCGAATTTTTCTGGAGTCTTTTAACATAAATCCCCAAATGGGGATTTGTTTATTTTAAAGGCAGATTATTAATTTAATTGATGATTTTGTTTTTTATAAGAAAATATCAGATAAATCCCCAAATGAGGATTTGATTATTTTAAAGGCAGAGTATTAATTTAATTGATGATTTGTTTTTTATAAGAAAGTCGCAGATAAATCCCCAAATGGGGATTTGATTATTTTAAAGATGTAAAATCAGTTTTTATTTTGTTATATAAAAAATAATCCACAAATAGATATTTAGAAAGGTATTATTCTTTTTGAATATTTTAAGAGTAAAACTACAGTACTGATTTTAACGTATTTTTTTTGTTCGCTCATTCAGAAATGAATTCTTTTTCATGGACCATTTATTTCTTCTTTTTTTTATAAATTATCTTTTTTTTTTTATATATATACTTTACACAAAAGATAAGGAATTATATTCTTTTTTTTTTTTTAATAAACTGATTATTATTAACCAAATATTGTCTCTTACATGTCATTTGTTGTTGTTGTTGTTCAGATGGAGGTTGTTATTGTTGTAACAACGAGATATGATATGATGGGTCATTAATCATGTCGTAATACCGCAAACAGAAAGAGAGTCTGTACTCTATGTATACACAGAGAGAGAGATGTTAACTCTATTTTTTTTTTTTTTTTTTTTGAGTTGAGAGTTAATCTAAAGATTGAACGAAAATAGGATTGAATGCAATGTTCTTGAATTGTTAGGCTACAAATCGAATTTATCTGTTAAAAAATAAATCCTTAATCGGAGATATTGTAAATTAATCAAACAATTTGTATTCCTGATAGTAAGAAGTTTGTGTCCCTGCTATTTATCCAATTATACAGAAGGAAAAATTTCTCCATTTAAAAATCTTCTATATATAGGCTACTATAAACAACTAAAATATTAATGTATTTTCAATTGTAAACTAAACATCGTATATTCAATTCATTCATACTATGCACTTGATTTCAAAGCATGATATAAACGTTAGGAAATTTGGAATAGGAACGTTGACCAATAACAGCTATAGAGATCGTGATTGCAAAGTAGAGTCAAGCTTAATTAGGAGACTAGGAATGTTGAACGTTATTAGATTTTTCTTCTTATACATTTTAATAATAAAGTCTAATAACCGATTAGTTATAGTCTATAAAAAGTCAAATTTTATTTAGAAAACACTTTAGATGTAGTTTCATATTTGGAAGCAGATGGAATCTCTAGAAACCCCTCAAGAAATGTATTGATGAAGCCGGTGGAACTTCCAGAGACCCCTCACGGAATGTATTGATGAATCCGGTTGAATCTTTAGAAACCCCTCAAGAAATGTATTGATGAATCCGGTTGAATCTTTAGAAACCCCTCAAGAAATGTATTGATGAATAGTTGAATTTAGAAACCATAAGAAATGTATTGGTGAAACCTCAAAAAATGCATTGGTAGTGCCGGTGAACCTCTAGAGACCCCTCAAGAAATATATTAGCGAAGCTAGTTGAATCTCTAGAGACCCCTCAAGAAATGTATTGGTGGTGCCGGTGGACCTCTCGAGACCCCTCAAGAATTTTATTAGTAGAGCCGATAGAATTTCGAGCTAGTCTCTTAGAGGTAGATAATACTAAAATAATTATTAATCATAGTTTAATAGAAAATATTTATTTTGTAGCAAGTAGAAGTTATACAAAGCAAAAGATAACATGACGTGTTGCTGGATTTTCTTTTTTAGAAAAAAAAAAAAAAAAAATTATTTTATTATTTTTTTTTTTAATAGAAAATGGACTTACACCATTTTCAAAATAAACGGTCTATTTGATTATGGCTTCCCTCGGGATCTTTAAGACTGGTGAAAATAGACTCCAATTTATTATATTTGCTTGTAGTTAATAATAAAAAAAAAAACCTGGTTTTATTGATAAATTATCTAAACTCCTATATTTATATCATCGGAGCTTGATATCTAAATGAAAAATTTCTATCATCAAGCAAAAAAAAAAAAAAAAGGATTAATAATTAAATTTATTTATTTATTTATCACAAGTGTCAATTATAAAACAAATCCTTGATATTCTCTAAGCCAATAATAAAATAAAGAGAGCATCTAAATATCAAAATAAATTAACAAAAACGTCATAATTCTTTACATTTTAATAAGTTGAGATAAAAAAAAAAAAAATAAAATAAAATAATCCGTTGAAAAATAGAAAATTGTCAGAGTTTGATGTCAAATATGTCAAAAGGAGAGAGAAATAAATTCTTTTTAAATAAATAAAGAGATAGGAGGAAATTCCAAGAATCATTAAATCTGAATACAGAACCAAACAAAGATATCAGATTACATTCAATGAAAGTGACGTCACTCATTAAAAGAGTGACGTTAACTAACAAAATGAGGTATTTTTTATTCATAAACTAGAATTTGTTCAGTCCCATTTGCAGCGAAAAATATGAATACTTTTGAAATAAAAAAAAAAAATAAAAAAAATCTGTCAAGTAGTTTTTGAGTTAATTTTCGATTGAAGATTTGGTTATTTTCTCTGAAAATAAGGTCTGTTACCATATGTGTGTATCTTGTACAGTAAATCATCAGGAAGAGATAATGTTGGATAATTTTTTTTTTTTTTTATTGCAAGCTGGATTTGAACCCGAGTTGTGATGTCAGTAGTTTTTCCGATAATACTGAGGTGGGTTCTCGTTTCTTTTTTAGCTATAAAACTAATTTTTTTTTTTAATATATTTTTCCTGTAGTCGTTAAAATCAAAAAAAAATTAATCATCTTTTAAATAATAGCTTAGTTATAATTTTTTTTTTTGATAGTTGAAGTTGATTAGTTACTATTTAATGACGTCAATTTAATCGAATGTAATCTGATCTTTCTCTCTCTGTGTGTTGGTTAAATTGACCCCAATCAAATCTTGATGGCGAGTTTGTAGAACGTAGTGGTGGCAGCGGTGGGATGGGACCGGGGGGGGGTTGCTTTAATTTCAAATCCCTTATTGGTACAGTTACCTTTGAACAAGATCTTAGAGAGAGAAAAGCCCTTAAAGACTTAGCGAACAAACCATAATTAGTGCATAGAACGAGAGAGAGGCTAATTTAACTAAAAACAATGATGGTGTATAATAATAATAATAATAATAAGGAGAGAGAGAGATGATGATGGTTGGTCCTTTTGCATGGCCAGTGACATTTGTAAGTGACATTTCATTTCCAGAACCCCATCACCCACACACACACACACACACTCTCATTAACAAAGAGGCATTTTGACATAAAATACATTAAGAGAGAGAGAGATAAACAAAACGACAAGATGAGAGACTAAAACTGAATATATAATTAATGGAAATTAAAAAATAATAATAATAATAATGAGAAATTTCATACTCTTTGGACTCTTTTGTTTGTTCTTTGACGTTTGTGGACTTTAATGAAATAATAATTAGTGTGGGTGTGGTATAGCTATTATTTTTTATCCAAGAATTTTGAATTTTTGTTTATATATTTATTTATATCCCCAAATGGGGATTTTATATTTTTAAAGGTAGAAAAATAATTTTATTCAATTTTTTTTTAAGAAAATAAATCCCCAAAAATGTCGCCTACCCCCCCCCCCCCCATTAAAAAAAAAAAAATTGGTGTGATTAACACGGATTTTTGTTGTTGAGATATATTTAGTTTTAGTTTTAGTTCAGTTACAAACTTAACCTCTTGCGTTTCATATGTAAAAACTGGAGTGAGTGGTCGCACCGCACACAACTTTCTCTTACCTTCGGTAAGAAACTTGTCTTCTGTGCTTGTCACACCAGATTTTTCGTGTCGACATATATTTAGTTTCCGTCGATATATTAGAATTCAAGATGTAAAATTTATAAGTATGTGAAAATATTTATATTTTGTTACCATGGCAACCATTTCTTCCATCTTTCCTATGAAGTACAAGAGTAAAGTGGTCTTCAGGTCTTCAATGACAAAATGAATTTTAAAGACCATCTAAAAAATATTTGATTTTTGAAATTTAAACAAATTTTTCGAGGGAATTTTGAGAAAAAAAAAAAACTGAAAAATTACATTGCTCTTTGCCTGCCTTTTGTTCAAAAGATTAGTGTCACAACCCAGGGGGGGTCTCTAACTTAAATATAAAATATCAACCTTCTAGCTCTTTTCATTTTTTAGATATTTTGTTCACAGACAGACAGACACACACACAGACAAACAGACCATGTCGCGAAAATCACTTTTTTTATTCATGGGACCTAAAAACGTGTATATCCATCAAAATCTCAAGAATTTTTGACATGATCCCGATACTTTCTCTCTCTCTATATATATTATCATATATAGAGGTAAGAGAAAGTAAAAAGTGAACAAGTCATTTGATTTAAAATTTCCACAGCCTTTGTGTATTTCACTTGTATTTTAAATGATGACTGCTTGAAATAAACTTTGGTTATTATTTTACTCATATACTTTTTAAAGAGCATCTTAAAAATTGTAGATTTATGAATTTTAATCAAAATCGTTATGGGGCAATTTTGAGGAAAAAAAAAAAAAAAACTGAAAAAGTACTTCGGGAAAGTAGCCTACTAATTCCTTTTGGCCGATTTTGTTCAAAATCTTATTTTCACTTTTCAGGGTGGGGGGGGGGTGCTTTTGTAAGATATCTTAATGAATTGTAAAATTTATTTTGATGATAATGTGCTTACTGCACTTTATTTTTTTTATATTTTTTATGACCTGCTTCCCCCTTCCCCCCCTCGGAGTTGTTATTTACGCCCCTGGGGAAACCTTAGAAGGGTCGGTTTGACCCGTCTGGTCGTTTTTGACCCACTTACCCTACATATCACATAAATCCCCATATGGGGATTTGGTTATTTTAAATTTTGTGCCTTTCACAAGTTTTTTTTTTTTTTTTTTTTTTAATTTGAAATTGTTCAACTCTGACTTTTTATTATAAGACAGTCTTGTCTTGATGCATTCTCTTTTAAATATTTATTTTCTACTTGATAAGATTTTTTTGGAAAGGATTTTATTTTTTTTATTTTTTTTATCTTTGAATGAAATGAAATTATAAATATTTAAAAGAGATCAAGTTTTTTTTTTTTTTGTTTTTTTAGACTATTTTATTTTTTCTTGTCTGTCTGTCTGTCAAAAAAATAAAGAAACATGTTTAACATAACAGTTGTGACATGAGCACACACATACACAAGAAAGAAATCAAGAATATATCCTTCCTCTTTTGTTTCCTTCTCTATTACTAAATATTTCACGAATCAGAAGAAAAAAATAAAATGTTCAATCAAACAAACAAAAAAAAAAATGAAAATTGTGTTACCTGAGTATAAAGATTATATTATATCCGTATATCCATATTATTAAAAGATTAATAAAAACTAGGAAATTTTAATAAAGATTTCGAAATATGTATCTATATATATAAAAATGAAATGGGAAAAATGTATGTATGTATGTAAATATGTATGTATATGTTCTATAGAAATCCACAATTTTCAATGAATCCATTTGAAATTAAGTACACATATAGTACATGGCTCTGGGAGTAACGTAGTAATAATTTGAATCTCTTAAATGTTTTGGAAAATTAATTATAATCAAATTTCTTCAATATGGGAACACAAAATCAACAAGTTGGCTAGAAATTAGAGAGCGTCATTTTTGCTCTGTGAAACAGCTTCCTACCTGACTATGGGCTGGGGGTGGGGGCTACGCAGCAGTTGAAAAACGAAGAGAGGACTCAGGTGACTGACCCTTTAAACAGTCATAAACAGACCCTTTTGTGCTGTTCCCAATCGGTACCCTCGCCTCGCTTGAATATAAGATCCTTCCTTAACATCTTAACACTTGCATATATGATATCCCAAATTAGGAATAAACTTGCTCGCCGAAGGCGAGCAAGGGGTCCAGGGGCGCAGCCCCCCTGGCTAGGCGGAAGCGCCGCCGAAGGCGGGCTTTGCGACTAGTATTTATATAAAAACAACAATCTAAAAAAAAATATCAATTTTAATGAGCAAGAATTAATTTACGTAACAAAATAGAAATATATATTGTTATATGAATCCAATCTACATCTCTTTATTTTATTGTTTATTAATTTTGTTTTTTACTTTCTCTTACCTATGTATATATGTAATATATATATAGAGAGAAAGTATTGGATTCATGTCAAAAATTCGATGTCGAGATTTTGATGGATATACACTTTTTGAGGTCCCCTGAATCCAAAAAAGTGGTTTTCGCGACATGGTCTGTCTGTCTGTGTGTCTGTGTGTTGTCTGTGAACAAAATATCTCAAGAACGAAACGAGCTAGGAGGTTGAAATTGTATATTTAAGTTAGGCACCCCCATGGGACGTGACACGAAGCTTTTAATCAAAATCGGCCAAAGTGTACTAGTACTTTACCGATGCACTTTTTCAGTTTATTTCGATTTTCTCAAAATTTGCTCCAACGATTTTTTTAAAATTCATATATCAACTATTTTTTAGTTGCTCTTTAAAATGTATATTCTCATTTTGTGATTGAAATCTTCTGAAGACCACTTTACTCTTGTACTCCATAGAAAAGATAGGAGAAATGGTTGCCATGGTATCAAAATATAAATATTTTGCCATACTTATAAATTTTACATCTTGAAAATCGAATGAACCGTACTGTCGGAAACTAAATACATGTCGACACAAAAAATCTGGTGTGACAAGCACAGTACACAACTTTCGATTACCGAAGGTAAGAGAAAGTTGTGTGCTGTGCGCCAGTCACACCAGATTTTTTTTTTTTATTAAAGAATAAATAAAATATAAAAAATATTCTAAAAGATATATAGAAAAAATTTGAAAGCTTGTTTAAAATATCTAAAATAATATTATTTATTAAATAATTATTTTTTTGATTTTAGATAATAAATTTGATTAGATTAGTTAGTGTTTGTTAAAATTAATAGAATAAAACGCCATCTTTAATTCCATTTATCAATTAAAAATGTAAAAAAAAAAAAACATTAAAAAAAACTGTGATTGTTTAAAAATATTTTAAACAATTAATTTTACGAATAAAACAAAACAACAATCTAAGAAAAATTAATTTTAATAACCAAGAAATATAATTAATTTATACAAAGAAATTATATATAATCTACATCTCTTTTTTTATTGTTTATCAATAATTTTCTTTTATACAAAAATAAATAAAATTTAAAGGGGAGTTTAGAACAAGATAAAATTTGAACAGTGTTTAAAATTTCTATTAATTAACAATATTATTTTGTTCAAATCCATCCAAAATGATATTATTTATTTATTAATTTTTATTTTAACTAGTTTAGTAAATTAATAGATTTGACATGTTAAAGGATCGCCATCTTGATTTTAAATATCAACTAAAAATGAGAGAAAAAAATCTGTGATTGGTAAAAAAAACATAAATATTTATTTTTAAAATATGTTATTATGTAATTTGGAAGAATCAATGGAGATAAATATATAAATAAAAGAGAAAATATATGTTTATATACATTCTACATCCAGTTGATTTGGGTGTTATTAATACATTGTAGCCATATTTAATCAAGACAAAAAACGAGTTGGTCTAAAAAAAAAAAAGAAGGGGGATTTGATGGACTTAAAACGAGACGTCTCTTGGAGATTTTGCCTTCATTTGATGATGATGATGATGACGAGATGATGTGATATTTCTCTCTCTCTCCTTTTAACTTGAATAATTTAAATACGAATCGCCGATGAAGGATGAAAAGGGCTTACTATCACTGAAGACAGTCAGTCATTCATTCATTCACTATCTACTAACACTCTATAAACATTCAAATATGAGACTCGCTCTATTTCTCCCCCGCCATTAAAGACCCTCTTCATTTTAACTTTAAAGGAAATAAATAAGACAACGTTGTTATCGTTATTAAAACGAAGGAAGATAGGAATGAATGTTTAAGGAGGATAGATAACCTTTTAAATTCCATAAAAAAAAAGTTATATGAAATAAATTTATTTTTATATAAATAGTTTAATTTTAATATAACCTAAAATAAAAAAATGGCGTCAATCACACACCAGTGGCGCCATCGGTGGCGATTCGTTTAGTTTGTCTTTTGTTCTCTTTTGACCCGCTTAATTTAGTTATAAATATTGCCACTATATGTCACTAAGTGTCAATATCGGACAAATATGGAGGACCCAAATGAATCGTTTATTTCAGAAACCACCTAAGGGACAAAATTTCAAAAAATGTGTTTTTGGTGCTAATGTACAATTTAAAGGTAAATACATCTTTTAGTGCCGAAATAACCAATGTTCCTCATCAGCAATGCTATTTGGCAGCCTTGAAAATAATCCGTTTATTTCAGAAAGAACCCAAGCGCCGTCGCTTAGGTTCTTTCTGCAGTAAATTTCACTCGTGCCCTGTAGACATCACGTGTTTTGTGACTCGCAGCCTTCGCTTAGGTTCTTTCTGCGGTAAATTTCACTCGTGTCCTGTAGACATCACGTGTTTTGTGACTCGCAGCCGTCGCTTAGGTTCTTTCTGCGGTAAATTTCACTCGTGCCCTGTAGACATCACGTGTTTTGTGACTCGCAGCCGTCGCTTAGGTTCTTTCTGCGGTAAATTTCACTCGTGCCCTGTAGACATCACGTGTTTTGTGACTCGCTGGTTTGATTCAAAGGTTACCCAACACTGAGTAGTTAGTTTTCGTGAGTTTTCGATGAAAATTAGGTGTTATTTTGTTGTTTATTATTGCATTATATAGTTCTTAAGCCATGTCGGATAGTTCAGATGATGAACCTATTCCCAAGCGTAGGCGTGGTGTTGTGCACGAAGAAAAATACAAACGGGACATTATTCGGAATGCTAGGCTCAAAGGACTGCAGTACGTCTCTGTATATACGCTGTTGTATATAGACATACTGTAGCGTGTAGTCTACTTGTATTTTTCGATGTAGGCATAGTAAAAACACTCTTTTTTCATACTTAAGTGTGTCTGTTACTTACCTTTGATACCAAAACAGGTAAAAATTAATGGTTTGACTTAATTTCAATAATAATTTTTAAAAAATCACTCGTTTATTTCAGAAACCACCTAAGTGCAATTTTTTCAAAAAATTAATTACTCAAAAACTTAAAGGAAAAAAATAATTTTTAAATAGATTATCCCAATAGCATGTTTATGATTTGATAAAAAAATATTTGAAGTAGACTAGACCTATACTTAAGCTGCAAAACAGTTTTTTTTAGTTTTCCGAAAGTTGAAAAAAACGCACTTAGGTGCTTTCTGAAATAAACGATTCAAATAAAGCATCACACTAGCCAAACAACTAATTGTTCGTTTCGGAGGAGTTTTTGAATAATTTTATCGTTTTTCATTGCAAAAAGTCATTAAATTTGTTGTTTTTTTCGACCAAATTAGACATTCAAGTGTTTATTTGATTTAATTAAAATTTAATTATGAAAACAAGTTCTCATTAATTAATTACGTAGTAACAAAACAAAAAATTAAAATTGAATTAAATTTAAAAAATAAAAATAAAAATATAATTTAAATTTATTTTAGCCCCCGGGTCTGGCGTAGTAGGTAGCGTGCCTACCTCCTATACCAAACGTCGCGGGTTCGGACCCAGGCAGTCCGATGATTTTATTTAAGCCATTTGGATACCAGATGGCTTAAATAGAAATGCCTGAACCCCAAATTGATATATTAATTACAACGGTTATCGTCAAAGTCTTATATGGCCTAAGTTGCCGAAAAGACTGTGTGTGATGTGTGTGAGTGTGAGTGTGAATGAGAAAAAAACGTGAATGTTTACAAAAAAAAAAAAAAAAAAAAATTTATTTTTCACAAGTTGGTCATCCTATTGACGTCATTTACCGCTCTTTATCAATAATTAGTCCTCTATAATTAGGTTATAATAAATTGTGTGTCAATTAAATTAAAACAAATAAATTTAAAGTATTACAATAAAATAAACAATATTTTAATTAATTTTAAAAAATAAATAAATTTTATTTTTCATAGGTTGGCAATAACTGGTCATAATGACGTCATATATTTCTAGTAGACGCCATTTTATTCATTTTTAGGTTATATTATTAAACTGAAACTAAATATATCTCGACACAAAAAAATCTGATGTGACAAGCACAGAACACAACTTTCGATTACCGAAAGTGTGCTGTGCGACCAGTCACACCAGATTTTCTAAATAACTCCATTTATTCTAATAATTATTATTATGTTTAAAAGGATTTAGGATGTAGAGAAAATCTGTCAACGAAGGAAAGGGAAATCCTGTGGATTCTCCATTTGTTGACAGCTAAAAGGAGATACAAAAGCAGTGTGTGACAACTTGCGCTTAAAACTAAGTGAAGATGTTGTCAACGAAGCCAAAAGGGTTTTAATTGAAATCTTATTACGGATAAACACTCTAATTAATTAATATACTCAAAATGAAAAAAACTACTTAACCTCAATCTTCAAAAAAAAAAAATATGCATATTCTAATTTTATCATATTTTTTGAATTATTAAAAAGAGATTAATAATAAATGATAAACTTTCTTTGTAGAATGAATATATTTACTTTCTTTGATATGAATAAAATGAAAAATTTAAAAATAAAATTTCAACTAAGAATTCCATTTTGAAAAATTAAAAAACAAACAAAGAATAAAGTAATTTAAGCATATATAATTTTATTATTCATAAATTGGTAATATTTAATTTTTAGGTTATTTTAATGTTTTGACTTTTTTTATTCATATTAATTATATTCTATGTTCTGATTCTGGATGGCGTACTGAAAAATTATTTTAAATACCCAAATCTATTTATGAAGAAGAAAATCAATTAGATGTAGATTGTATATAACTATATATTTTCTTTTTTTTTAATCTTTAAATTAATCCATACTTATATTCTTAAATAAATGTTTAAATATTAAAAATTTCTTATATTATTTTCAATTTATATCAATTACGATTTTTTAATTTATTTTTTTTTATTTATTGATATCGAATTCAAAATGGCGTCATGTTTGACATACAACTAACCACTTAAATCAAATATTTACTAATCTAGTCAAATAAGCAATAAATCAATTATTATTTATTTAATATTAGAACATTTTAAGAACTTATAATAATCTATACAACGAAACTTTCTTTTATGAATTCACAAACAAAAAAGAAATATTTGTCTTCTTTTATCTTTGCATTAATTTAGAAATGAAAAATTCCTGATTTCATTCTCTCATCATTTTATTAAAATTATAATTAAATTTTGAAAATGAATTTAAAAAAAAAATCCTTTCACTTAGTGCAAGAGGAAGGGACAGAGAGAGAGAAAGTTAATTTAAAATTTCCAATTAAATTATTTATTTATACTCTTTGGGCTAGAATTTAATTTGATTCTCTTCATACGAACAAAAAAAACGTCATTTTTCTTTTTAATAAATGAATGCTGAGTCCTAAAAATATAAAAATTATATAAAATGGACATTTATTTACGATCTCCTTGAAAAAAAAAATGAGTAGAGTTGAGGTTTGAACCCTCTCTAGGTTATGTTGAAGAATTCAAAATTCATTTGTTTTTTAAATAAATATTAAATGGCCTAAGGTAGGGTTTTTTTTTTTAATTATAAAACTAATAACAAATGGCGGTGTTGTTTGGGATTTTCAATTAAATTACACATAGGTTAAAAACAACTCTAGATTATCAAAGAGGAAATTATTTTATTTACATTTCATTTGAAGTTAATTTTATTTATTTAAATATTTCGTTTATTACAAATATTGACTCGTCATTTTTTTTTAATTTTATATTTAATTATCCTCTCATTTTTCGAAAATTAACCCCTCTATTTAATATTAAAATGTTTTTTTTAACGCTTTAATATCTGAAAATGAACATGCTTTATAATAATACATTCTAAATTTAATATTAATCTTAAAGATGTTTGTTTCTAAAATGGCGTCACGATTCTCAGCTAGCTACTACTCTAACCAAATTCATAATTAACACATAGTATAATATTAAAAAAAAAAATAATAATATAAAATATATACTTATAAAAATGAATTTGAAATTTAACTTTTATTTAATTTTATTTTATTATTTAATTATAAATTTAATTAGAGTAATAGTTAATAATTTAATTTTTAAAAATGATTTTCAAATGTATTGTTTAAAACGTAATAATTATTTATTTGTTTTTTTTTTATTAAATATAATTAAATATTTTTTAATAATAATTTTTGATTATCTTTGTATATGAATTTGTTTAGAGCAGTATCTTGCAGTCGTGAAGTTATCTTTAAAACAAACTATCCAAATCAATTCTATTATTATATTTATAAACTAATTTGAACAAAAATAAAAAAATAAATAAATTAAATTACAAATCGATATTTATAATCTTACAAAGCATTCTAATCTTTAAAATTATTCTTATATTTATGTGCTCCACTCTCGATTTGTTTCAAAAAAATTAACATTAAAAACAAACAAAGGAGATGTAGAATATATATATATATATATATTTTTTTTCAATTTAAATATATAAAAGAAATGACTTGAGTAGTTTATTTTAAAGAAATCATAACCTTAATCAGATACTACTCTAATCAAATTCATATTTATAAAATATACGAGCTTAATATTAAAAAAATAAATAAATGAATTTCCATTTGTTTTTTAAATTAATAAAAAAGTGTTTAATTATATTTACCTTAAAAAAAAAAAAAAACAACAACAAAAACAACAAATTTAATATTTACTTTTTTTCATCTCTTTCACAATTGTATAAATTAAAATCTCTTTCTCTCTAATTGGATTCAGTGTGTACTCATGTTATTTTTTTTTTTTTTTTTCAAGGTGGCAAGACTGTTACTTCAAAGAGGGCAACAGCAAAAGGTCAATTAATTAGTAAGATTATCCCAAAAAGGGAACAAACATCAAAGTATATATCGAATCTCTCTCTATAGGTGGGTGAAAAACAAAGGAGGCAAAAAGGGGGATGGAGGGGGCAGGGAGGGGAGGGTGGAGGGGGACAATCATCACACACAAGATGAAAAAAAAAACGACACTTTTAATATAATCTCTCTCGCTCTTTCTCTCGAGCATCGACTTTAATCAAAAAGTTGATAAAAAAACAACAACAACAACAAAACTTATTATCAGATCTAAAGAAAAAAAAAAAAAAAAAGATTATATTTCCAATTTAAAGAAAATATTATTATAAATAAAAAAAAAGCAGTAACAGCAGCTGATGTTATCTTTTTATTATTATAAATATTGCAATCAATGCGAAAAGTTTATAAAAGAAGAAAATGGAGTTTTTTTTTTTTTTTTAAAGAAATTTACCTTTAATCTTGCTTTTTGATCTAACCTCTGCTTTAAATTAAACTTCTCAAATATATAGATAATTATCAGAAAAAGTATTTATTATTTTTTTTTTTGCATTGCCATCTAGTGATGATTTCAAAACTAACCTATAATCTTTCGATTAAGATTGTTCGGATAGTACCCCGTAAGTCTATAATAGAATCTAAGTTTTTTTTTTTTTTGTTTTTTTTTTTAAATAAAATTAAAAATTTGAATGCATAAATTCATTATTATAATTTTGAAAGTGGTGACCTATCATTATTTATAAGTGGATTTAATTGCAAAAATAATAAATGAATGACTTGCACAGTATATATAGATCTGGCAACATCGCATTTAACAGCTATTTATGTTGATTTTGTCTAGTGTTCACTTATATTTTATAATTTTATAATATTACAATGAGTAATGAAAATCAGATGCAGATACAATG
>JAKCPI010027486.1:0-53566 GCA_023213315.1 Euborellia annulipes
TATAAATAGTAAGTTGATATATAACAGATGGTCGATATTTTTGATAGACTTTATTCCATCATATTCCTAATAATTATTTATTAATAAATGGAAAATTTGATACTTTTTAATAAAAACCCTTTCATTTAATAACATTAAATTAATAATTTAATTTTTTTTTTTTTTGTATATTGCAAACTGTATTTACTAAATTTAAAAGTGCAAAATATTACATAGAAAGGCCAACATATAAACTAATAAAAATACTGGTCGACAAGGTTTTTCTTCACAAGAAGTCTGATTAGTGAATTCAGCACAATTTATAGCGAATTCAGATACAGTTAGAATTTTCCATCAGGCACAGTTTTAGATATATTGAGAAAAAATTTTAATAGAAAATGTGCTCTAAAACTGTTCTTATTTTGGAATTTTTCAAGATTTTTTAAACACCAGTATACCCCATTGATCTTCCCGTTGGGCCCTTTTGAACGATCAGAGCCTAAGATGCCGAAAAACTTTAAAAAAGAGGAAAAATACTCATACGAAAAATACTCGATACCTACTGGTATCGATACTTTTCATCCGATATTTTCGGCATCGATACTTTCCTTTCAATACGATACTAAGTACAAGTATCATTACTTTTTTCGATACCGTACTCATTCAAAAATAAATTTTTTTTTTTACATTTTTTTGGCATCTTAGGCCATATAAACATTAAACGTTACGCAAATATTTTAATTACCATTCGCATATTCTTTTTGCCGTCGTTTTTTTTTTTTTCTAAATAATAGACTTTATGTTTCTTTTTATGAATAGGAAGATGATATAGGTTATAACAGAAAGTCGACATTTGTGGAATAGTGTTTGTTTCATCATGTTCCTAATAATCTATATATATAATTCGCTAATGTCCTTCTGTCTGTCTGTCTGTCGCGCTATATTTAGGAAACTTCCCGTTGGAATTTTGAAATTAAATTTTATATGTATAAAGAGGATCTTTGCGGGATTACAGGAAAATTATTTTCATCCCGAAATTCCTATAACTTTTTGAGTTATTAATTCTTAAAGTTACATTTTCTCCCATAGGAGATGTATAGAGAAATATTTATGTATTCTTTTCATTTGTGTATTCCATGAATGTAAACAAATCTTCAAGCAGGCACTGGATTGGAATAGTAATGATAATTTTTTTTCATATTTAAGAAGAAAGGCCCCCGGTAGCCATCGGTATTATAAATGTGATTAATATATATGTAAAATTAAAAACCCTAATGGCCTCTGCAGCCGAAAGAGGGGAATAAAAAAAAAAGGAGAAAGGGCGAGGGTCCGCCGCAGGCTGGCCCGAGCCAGCTGGAGGGGGATCCAGGGGGGCGGCGCGGCTAGTTAATTATAATAATAATAATAATAAGGAAAAATTTGATACTTCTTAATAAATACCCTTTAATAACATTAAATCTATTAATTTAATTTGCCGCTGCCAAATACCCCCTCCTCCTGATGCTCATTACTCTGAGGACAGTCGCATTTATCTCAGAGTGTACTTTGGTCAACATCAGGAGCATAAGATGCCGAAGACTTAAAAAAAGAGAAAAAATACTCGATACTTAAAAGTATCGAAACATTTTTTCTATACCACATCTCTAGAGGCTCTACACCCCTTGAATATTCTATGGTGATTCAGGGTTTATTACTCTTAAATTAAATTAAAATTCTATATAAATATATAATAATTTACCGTATATAATTCAAAAAGGAAGCTTCCAAGAGAATAGATATCATTGATGATACGTAAGGTTATATAAAAAAAAAATTATATTCAATAAATTATATATAATTAAATAACGAATATTGATTGTGAGATTTAATTATTTATATTTATATTTTCTCAAATTTATACTCACATACGTGCTTATTTTAAAAGGCAAAAATCTCTTATATATAAGAAACTATTTGACGGATTCTATTTTATTTATTTATTATAATAATAATTTTTAATTTTAATAATTTCAATTCCTCGTCTAATATATATTTATATAGCAATAATTGTTCTATTATAGACAGGTATAAAATAAACAAATTGAATGTCTTGTCTGTGAGTATGGATTAAGGGGAAAAAAATTAAATTCCATAAATTATAAAATATATAATTTATTGTAAAATATTAATTATGGGATTTAATTATTTAAATTTGTATTTTCTAAAATCTATACCCCCTTACATGATTATTTACTTAAAAGGCAAAATCTCTTTGTAACTCATTAACTCAGAAACTACTTGACGGATTTTAACTCTTCGTCTCACATATTTATATAGTAATAATTAATCGTTCTATTTAAATTATATACAGGTACTAGACGAAAAGCCCCGCCTTCGGCGGGGCTTTCGTCTAGCCAGGGGGCTGCGCCCCCTGGGCCCCCTTGCTCGCCTACTTATATACATACCGGTATATACATTTTCCCTTTTCATTTTTATATATAGAGACTATTTTAACGGTTAATTATCCTTTCCGGGACTCTCCCGATACTCCCGATACACAAACAAAAAATTTACGCCGATATTTTAGAATTCAAAATGTAAATAAATAAAAAAAAATCGTAAACATTGGTAAATATTTATATTTTGTTACCATGGCAACTATTTCTCCTAATTTTTATTTTTTTCTTATTTTAACGGTTAATTACTCATTAACTTATTGTTATTTGTGAAACAAAACCTGTCCGGGATTCTCACAAACATACACAGAAAATTTCATCATAATTGGTTCAGTCGTTTAGGAGGAGTTCAGTCACATACACACGTACAGAAGAATTTTATATATAAAGAAGATAAAATAAAACAAGCAAATTAAAAAAAAAATTTCTTAAGAAAAAAAGGAAATAAAATAAAAACACTTAGCTGAACACACGATGTTCAATCTATTCGGTCTCAAAGTAATTAAATCGTTTTTTTTTTTAATGTGTTGAGAATTTCACTAGGGTAGTTTTATTTTTGGAAGTATCTTGGACTAAAAAAATTTAAATAACCTAGAAATTAGATTTGCAACTCGTTTGAAACCAATTGAAAATTTCTTTCTTTTTGCAAAAAGAAAGTTAAGAATCTTTTCAATAAAATTCGGACCAAGAGGTTCAAATAAAAGTCAAAAAATTTTTTAAAATAACTTTTTGACTTTTAATTGAACCTCTTGGTCCTAATCTTATTGAATATTGTGAAAAAGGATTCCTGAGCTTCATCTAATTAAGATTTTTTTTTTAAAGTCCCAGCTTTATTTTAACTTCTTCAAATATTACTTAATAATTCATAATAAATAATATACGCAATATAATTATATATTTATATGTACCAGGGTATAATGGTTTACTTATAACGAAATTATAAATTAAATTTCATTCGAAAACGCAAAATTTATTAGAGTACCTCTTCGGAACTCCATTTGGAAACCGTATTGTCTGTTTTGATATTCTCATGTCCAAATCTATTTTAAAATAAACTTGAAAATATATTTAATTTACAATTCCCACGACGTGAAGCCTCTGGCCTTGGTTAAGGTCATCTTCAAGATGTCATTGTTCTTACCTTAGCAATGAATTTATTTATTTTTTTCTTATTATGTAACTCTTTAAAATTTCTATAAAAATATTTATTCGCCAATATTTAGGATTTTTTTTCCTTTTCACTTCCTATTGTTAATCAAAACTTTTTGACACTCTATGACGTGGGCGTATTAATAATAAATGATGTCATAATTATTTTTTCTTTATTAAATTTCTGCCAGCACGCTAGCCTCTACACCAAGAAGCCCGAGAACTTCTTAATTATGAAAAGAAAATTTTTAATACTATTCCATTCATTGCCTGTTTTAGGATTTGTTTACATTCATTGAATATATAAATGCAAAGAATACATAGATATTTCTCTATTCATTTCCAATGAGAGAAATGATAACTAATAACTCAAAAAGTTATAGGGATTTACATGTATAGGCCTACTGTAATTTCAAACATCAAGTGTCTAGGATATTTATTATGATGAAGTAAGCCTGCATATTTTTGGAGAATTAAATTGTGCAAGTGTTTTAATCAATTTAAAGCACATCCCAACGGAGAGATGAATTATTGTCTACTTTGCTAATTACATAACAGAGTGATAATAAATGTTTGTTTAAATTTAGAAATATGCGTTATCACTTTTTTTTTTTTGCAAATTAAAAGATACACCCTTTTTTTTATTGGCTATTTATAAGAAATTCTAATATTTTAAGTAGCTATTCCTCGGATATGCTAGATGACTATGACTTTCATGACTTTTATGAATGTTAAGATTTTTTTTTAAATTTATTTTTCAGCCAAAAGCCATTTTTCTATCTATTTTACATTTTTTTTTTTCTTTTTAGCAATGTTTTTTTTTTTTTTTTTTTTTTACATAATACCATATATCAATAATAGGCCCAATACATAATTTTTTTTTTTTTAATTTTATTAATTAGATTATATAATATATACTGTATAATATATCGAAGAAAAAACTTTAAAAAGAATGGTCTGTCAGAATATTTTCTGAGGTTGTTTTTGTAATTGTCTAGTTAAGTTAATCATATGATTAAATAAGAGCCCAGATCGAAGCTAATTATAAGACGCAAAGTTCGGTATAAGGCTTCACTAAGGGGTGAAATTAGAAACACAAGCCTTGTTTATTTATTCTTTGGAAAATTAAAAAAAAATTATTTTAATTTTTAATAATTTTTTTATAAATGATATAAATGATTAAGTTGCTAACTTCACAAAACTTTCCTTATACCTCAGATAAATAATGATATGAAAAAATACCCATTTTTTTAACTCGAAGATTAAGCGTGTTTTTTGCTTACTATTTCGATGAATAGCTATATGCCGGATAAGGTTGCTAGTTGACTAGAAGTGAAGCAACCGGCCCTTAATGGGAAGCACTCTGACTAAATTTGACTGTTTAATAGTAGACCTAGAGTTCCGGTCTTGATTTATTTGAACCGGAATATGTCAAGGTTCATGAGAATTCTGAGAGAATCCCAAACAGCTACGGTATTCATGCTATTATTTGCCCATTTGAATAGCTCTATAAATTAGAATCGCTTCTTTTAAACCAACTCTTTAATATCATTTTATTTATTTATCATAAATAAATCATAATTCCTCTGTTTGTATGTGTATTGTATTAATATGTACCAAGAGAAAGAGAGGGAGGGAGAGAGAGAGAAAAATAAATCTAATTTTCTTCCAAGTAAATATTAGCTTCTGAAATGGCAAATGTTATTTCCCCAAAATTAAATATTATTTTGGGAATTTCAAGGGTCAATGCCCTTTCGAAGGTCAGAGTTTAAAAAGATATCAAATAAATTTTCTTTCTAAAATACCTTGCCATTATACTAATGATGCAGTGGCAGTTACAAAAAAATTCAAGTCCTGATAATATAGAAAAAATAATCTAATCTATCTAGAAACTATTGAAACAAATATTTTTGGATTTGGATATGAACAAAAATAAAAATTTTGGAGGGGAGCCCGGACACTGAATTTGTTCGCTTGACACGGAAATAAAGTACTTAAATTTAGTAGAAAAAATAAGTAAATGCTCTAGTTTTATTTCATTTTTGATTAAAACCAGATTAATTTCTTAAACAAATTAACCTGGCCCTGAAGCTGGTTCCATAAGTGACGAAACGTCGGCCCTGCTTTTAATAAAAATAAAATAAAATTAGCTTCATTGCTCATTTTTGCTACTAAATTTAATACCAACATTCAGCTAGCTACATACCTCCTTCAAAAAAATTTTTTCTCCAGAATTCGCCGAATTTTAAATCAACATATCGCTTAGAAGACTTTTTCTTTGTGATTTAAACTAAAATTTATCGTAAAAAAATAATAATTATGTGATTACTAAATAAGAAATAGTCAATATGTGGTGCTGAAACCTCTTGTCGGCGAAATAAAATTATCGGTACGGCATTTTAGATCAAAAATATCGATTTTTGGGTTTCGATTGAATACGAATTCTTCAATATTTTCTATACAGATTTATTCGGTAATTTTAGCGATAAGAATCCGAAAAATATTACAAAATAATTGATTTGGTAATCTTAAAAAGTTTTTCATTGTGTTTAAATACGTTTTCCTCAAAATCCCGTTTTTTATATCTATAACTTTGAACTTTTTTCGTTTTTGAGATATCTGTGGTTTTGGTCTTAAAATGTTCAGGAATTTATCCTCTACAATAAAATGTCATTAACTCATTTTGTGAAATTTCCGACAAGAGGTCCCTTTTCACTTTCCGCATACACATATGGCTGAAGAATTTGTAATTAATATTTATCCATCGTTTCGACGAAATTGCTGAAAAGACTTCGAAAAAAAAAAAAACAAATTCAGGTTAATGGAAAAAAATAAAATAAATTCTATATAAGGAAATAAAATATTCAATAATAATATTTTAAATACATTTTTAGGTTGAGGTCAAAATAATAATAAAAAACGTATACAGGTCATGTATTTTTTTTTTGGAATTTTATTTCCTTCTAAGATGTCTGGCGAAGGTTAATTTCCTGTTTCTAAATTAAGATTTGGGTTGATATCCGAATTATATTGTTGATAGGCGCCTTTTAACTAAGTTGTAGAGCATTAATCATAATTAATAATAAATTAATAAATAATTAATAATAAAAGAGGATTAGATTAATGCTCTACAATTTTGTATAGGACTAGGGTAAACAAATTATGTTTAGTTTACGAATTATATGAGAAAAACTGAAAAAAGTTAAAAATTTTTGAGGTTTTTTCCTCGGCTACCCCTCCAAATTAAGACAGGGTCCTCCAAGTCGAAAACTTAGGATAGACAATCTGGCGTACTCCCAAATAACTTGTGAAAATTTAATTCACATCAGAATACCTTCTAGGTAAAAAGTAGATAACGACAGGTTTTTACTTTCTCGTATAGAGAAAGTTATGTAATCGTAAAAAATTCGACTTCGAGATTTTGATGTTTCTCCACGTTTTAGACCTCCCTGAGTCCAAAAATACCATTTTTACTTTCTCGTATAGAGAAAGTTATGTAATCGTAAAAAAATTCGACTTCGAGATTTTGATGTTTCTCCACGTTTTAGACCTCCCTGAGTCCAAAAAAACATTTTTGGCATTATGTCTGTGTGTGTGTGTGTGTGTGTGTGTGTGAACACGATTGCTTAAAAACCAAAGCAGCTAGATCGATGAAATTTGGTATATGCTCCTTACACTAAAATTGTAGATTTCTATCAACTTTTGGAGTAAATACGTCACTTGGAAGTAGTACTTTACTTAAAAAGTTTTTCCAAAATTTTGAAATTTTCAATTTTTTTGTTTTATTATGATAAAATACTCTATTTTAAAAGTTTTTATTCTTTGACATTTTTTCGAAAACTGAAGAGTTTTTGAAATAATCACAGAAGAAATAGAAAATATTCGTTAATTTTGATAAAAAATCAAAACAAAATCATACAGGTGTCATTAAAAAAAGGGTAAATATAAACAAATTCATTTGTTTATATTTACCCTTTTTTTAATGACACCTGTATGATTTTGTTTGATTTTTTTATCAAAATTAACGAATATTTTCTATTTCTTCTGTGATTATTTCAAAAACTATTCAGTTTTCGAAAAAATGTCAAAGAATAAAAACTTTTAAAATAGAGTATTTTATCATAATATAACAAAAAAATTGAAAATTTCAAAATTTTCGAAAAAACATTTTAAGTAAAGTACTACTTCCAAGTGACGTATTTACTCCAAAAGTTGATAGAAATCTACAATTTTAGTGTAAGGGGCATATACCAAATTTCATCGATCTAGCTCCTTTGGTTTTTAAGCAATCGTGTTTACACACACACCCAGACGTAATTCCAAAAGAATATACGAGAAAGTCTAGGGGAAGTCAATCCCCATATTTTCTGATATTTTTTACATTTCGAGAAAATTTGTCCAACTTTGACCGGCCGTATTTCGGTTAGTATTGGGTCTACGAATGCGTTTTATGTACCATTTTAGCAAATCGAATGGTCTACAACTTTGTATTGTGCTATATTTCACAAAATATGAATATTTTACGAGATCTAAGCGACAAACTGAAAGAATTCTCAAATTTTTGATATTTTTGCCCCCCCCTCCCCTAGGCGCACAGGGTCCTCGAAGTCGAAAACTAGGAATAGGCATCCTAGAATACCCCCAAATAACCAGTAAAAATTTCATTCCCTTTGGAATATTTTGCCGGCAAATTGTTATATCGAATGGTCTATATTGTGATTTTCAACTTATTTTTCAGAAAGAGCAATATATCAAAACCGAAATGCTAATTTGTAAATATCACTAAATCTATAAGTTTTAATGAAGAAATGGTTATTATAAAACCTCAAGAGAATTAAATTTGCTGTGAAATGAGTCAAGAATCATCTTACACCGATACTTTGTTTTCGTTTTATGAAGTAAAAATTGCGTATTTTTAGATAAAATCGGACTTTTTCAAAATTTTAACCCCGATGAGGCACGGGTTAACGTTATCCAATTTAGCTAAAACTTTGCCATTATCATTTTCTAGCCAAAAGACAACTTTTAGGATGTTCGGCCGAAAGAAATTAAAAAAAATTTTGTATAGTGTATATCCATCAAAATCTCGACATCGAATTTTTAACATGAGTCCACTTCTTTCTCTCTCTATATATATAGGTAAGAGAAAGTAAAAAGGAGATGCTGGATGATTAATTTGTCAAAGAAACAGATTTGAGTTTTATTTCTCTAAATTCTCTCGTTTTAATATAACCCGTTGTGATTGAAATTCAGGAAAGATTTAAAGCAGGCAGGGGCGTATATAGAAATTTTTTTTCGGGGGGGGCCCGAACTCAAAAATTTTTCTGCGGAAAAATTTTTTTTTAAGAAACTATGTTTTTTTTCCACACGAAATTTTTTGCGGAACATTTTTTCATTTGCGGAACCAAAGTTGTCCATCCTGCGGAAAAATTTGTTGCGCTGATGTCTGTATATCCCTATATAATATGTGTTTGGGAAATTTCGGGGGGGGCCGGGCCCCCTCGCCCCCCCTTATATACGCCCCTGAAAGCAGGCAAAGTGTTTATGAATATTTGATCTATTTGGCTTGCTTTCTTTTCTTTTCCTTGACAAAAAAAAAATGATTATAATTGAACTAAATTTGAGAGTTTAGATTATAAATAATTGGTCAATTAGAGCCGTGAGATTTGTGCTAAAAACACTTTTATAAATGGACAGACAATCGAGAGAGATCAACCAGTCAGAATGTCAATAGTAAATATTCTCAAAAAAAAAAAAAAAAGGAAGTTAAGGTCAAATCTGAAAATAGCCACACGTTGATTTCAACCTTGAATTTGATGATGATAAGCGAACGAACAGAGCGGATAACATTTTTCCAATGAGATAATGGATGAAAAGGGGATTCGATTAAAAAAGAGCTCTTCATAAAAGAGAATCGTTTTGGGAAATGCCAGAGTGACAGAGAGAGGGAGAGGGGGGGAGAAGAAATGTCAATGGCAACATGTGCTTGCTTTTGCTTTTCGCTTTTGTTGTTGTTGTTGTTGTTAAAGACTCATCCGTTACGGATCGGTGCTCGGCTTGCTTAGACTACTTTTTGCCACTGATTTTTAATAAATTCTTTTCTGAATACTAAGGCGTGACGTCACGTTTTGTGGGTTATCGTTATTCATATTAATTAGATTCGTTAAAATTTTATATTTTAATAAATGAGAGATTAATTTTCTGTTAATTGGTCGTCCGAAATAGAAATTTGGGATTCAAAAAATACTGTATATATCCCCCTTAAAGATGGATTCTCTAAATAATTTATAGCCTGCTAGCCGCACCACTTACCCACCGATATTTTTCTGACAATCTATCTATGGTGGCTGAGTGTCCGTCACAGATCAAACACAATCAAGATTGGACAGCTCCAGGTTAAAAATTGTTTATAAGTTTAGGGCCATCTATACGTTTGTCATGGAACTAAAAGTAAGCAGGGAAAAAAAAATTTGCACCCCGAGAGATTCGAGCTTGTTGCAATTCACATGTTTTGATACTGACTACTTAACTCGCTCGTACACTTTGCTTTATGAAATTTCAAAGCTTTTTTTAGCTACTTGAATGGCACGTAGTACTATTAAATTTTTTTTTTTAACAAAAGGTCTTTTATAAAATTGTAAAAAATTTATAATTAAAAATAATTTATTAGTTTAAAAAAGTTAATTCATTTATATCCAGATTTTTAAGCCACTTCATGTATTTGTTATTAAACTCATGAAAAAATGTCATTTTGTTGGCGAATGGAACGAACTCTACAGGATAAATTTTGAACTAGCTTAGCATTGCCATCTAGCCACTTATCATGTAAATAAGGAAGGCTTATAAGCATTCTTCCTGTCGAGCTGTCCCCCCAAGGTGTCCGTCCGTCTGTCTCTCTTGACCCAATTCGAGCCCTATCCCCGATCTCTCTAAGAAAAATTTTTTTTTTTATTTTTGAAATTCCTACCGGGATCCCCGTTTATTTGCCCGAGGTGCTTCCGTGCACGAAGACACACACCTCAAACCCAACCGGCCTCTGGCCGTAGCCATCTACCGGCACCCCGTGAAGTTGCATCATTTCCTATCTCTAGCTCCTCCTCCTGCTCTCTCGTCTCTAGCTAGTGAACTAATCCTTATTTCTGGTTCCAACCGGCTCCTTTTATCCAACCTCTTCTATGCTATGGAGGATGTCCTGGTTTGAGGAGGGACTCCCTCAGCACCGGCGTGTAGCCTGCTCCTTTCGAGGAATGCATCACTGAGAGGGAGCCTTCTTTATGTCCCTTCCACAGGATCTAAGAAAAATTTTAAATTTTTGAAGACGTTTGTTTCTTCTCTAAGAAAATTTTTTTTTTTTTTTTTTTTATTTGAGGGAAAAGCCTAAATTATGGCATAAAAACTAGGGTCCGGACCGAAACCGAATATTCGGCCTCAACCTTAGTTTCGGCCGAAACCGAAACTTGTATTTCCTAATTTATATTTTTATTTTTTTTTTTGAAATTTTTTCCCTCCGTGAAAATCATTTTACCTTTTTTTAGGGAGATAAAAATTTTTTCTCCTTCAAGTGCAAATCATTTGACCACATTTTTTTTAAGACTCAAGTTTCGGCCGGCCGAAAGTTTCGGCTACTTTTTGGCCGAAACCGAAACTAGAGCCGAAACCATGATTTTTGGCCGAAACTGGCCGAAGCCGAATATTCGGTCGGTTCCTAATAAGAGCCCTTAATAGCCTACAAAAGAAAGACATTCCCCGTTTGGTTACCTCTGGTGCATCGTGCGCGGAGGCACGCACCAACCCCAATACCGGTATCTAGCTTAAATTGCCATCAACCCGGTTCCATTGTTGGGAGTGAGAGGCCCTTCACCTCCCTACTTCCCCAAAAATCAGTCCCTGACGGGACTGGTTTTGTTCCCTTCCTCCATCCTCTCTCTAAGAAAAATAAATAAAAATTTAATTATATAAGAATGTTTATTATTTTTCTTTTGAGAGTTTTAATTAATTATTTTAATTAATTTTAATTGACTTTAATTTTTCATTTGACTTTAATATTTCATATGTCAAGATTGAACCCAATCCTTTCCTATAATATTCTGAATTTTGAGTAATTTTTTGAGCCCCCCCCTCCCCTTTTGAGGACCCGAGTAAAAAATATTTATTTGCACTCTCCATATGAGTCTCTATAAGAGTGAAAAATTTTATTTCGGAATTCTAACGGGAAGTTGGGCAAACAGAGCCTGACAGACGGAAGAGCACTCTGCAATTATATAAATTAAATCTCTTGAATAAAAAATCTGGTGTGACTGGCGCACAGCACACAACTTTCTCTTACCTTCGGTAATCGAAAGTTGTGTACTGTGCTTGTCACACCAGATTTTTTGTGTCGACATGTATTTAGTTCCCGGCAGTAGGGAATATTTGAATTCAGATGTAAAATTTATAAGTATGGGAAAATATTTATATTTTGTTACCATGGCAACCATTTCTCCTATCTTCCCTATGAAGCACAAGAGTAAAGTGTACTTCAAACAATTTTGAGGGCAAAACGAGAATATACATTTGAAAGAGCATCTAAAAAATAATTGATTTTTGAATTTTAATCAAAATCGTTAGAGCGAATTTTAAGAAAATCGAAAAAAACTGAAAAAGTACATCAGTAAAGTACTAGTAGTCTTTGGCCGATTTTGATTAAAAGCTTATTTTTCCGGTCCCGGGGGGTGTTTAACTTATATATAAAATTTCAGCCTCATAGCTCAATTCCTTCATGCTTTAAATTGAACACACACCCACACACACACCCACCCACCCACCCACAGACAGACCATGTCGCAAAAACCACTTTTTTGGATTCAGGGGACCTCAAAACGTGAAGATCCATCAAAATCTCGACATCGAATTTTTGACATGAATCCAATACTGGTACTTTCTCTCTCTATATATATATATTACATATATACATAGGTAAGAGAAAGTAAAAATTATAAAAATGATTAATTCAATGAATGAGATATGTATTAAAAGAATGTCATAGAAAAGTTATGATAAATGATTAAGGAAAATGCGGTCGAATGCGGGCTTTCTTTCTCTGAAATCACTTGTGTTATTGATTACTGGAAGGTAGACAACGAGCTCATTAATAGATCAATTGGGTTGCCTATCTTCCACCTAGTAATTTAATCTTCCCTGAATTAATATCACTAAAGAAGGTGTCGGCGAGTCAAAGATCAGTCAGCAGGTTTGAAATTTTCCAAAATATATTTGAATTATGCCTATTTAAGGTCAATGAACTTGTTATAAACTAATGACCAAATGTTTATGGTTCAAGAAGTATAATATTTATTCAGATTAACGGGATTATTTATACGCCTTAATGAATGAGAGAGCAAAAGATTGAATGACTCACAATAATTACGACAATTTTTGAAATAAATTATTATCAACATTTTATTCAATAAGTGTTAGTGTTCCTATAGCTTTTTTTTTTCTTTCACATTCCTTTGTTATAAAATTAAATGCAATCGTCATTTACTCACTCCTCCCAATGATAATATCAATCAAGGGAATAGAATCTAATCATCAAAACATCTTGATTTGATTGATCAAAATTAAATTCCCCTTTCATATTTGAATACCGTAGAATGGCTAACTTGAATGCGTGGAGGAACTTAAATCTTTTTCAAAAGTAAGGTTTACATATTGCACTTGACTGAATTTAATAAATCATATATACATTGAAGGATAATTGAATACTCTACTTGCCGCTCATTTCAGGCAATTGATAAAGACATATCTGGTCTATTCATCCCTGTTATTCTATCAAAGTTTAACACTCTCTTATCTTAAAGGAAATCTATATGCGGTATCTGGGGGGCGGAATCTCCAACTGTCTGTCAGTCTTGACCCAATCCGGCCCCATCTCCGATCTCTTCTAAATAAAATCTGGTGTGACTGGCGCATAGCACACAACTTTCTCTTACCTTCGGTAATCGAAAGTTGTGTACTGTGCTTGTCACACCAGATTTTTTGTGTCGACATGTATTTAGTTCCCGTCAGTAGGGAATATTTGAATTCAGATGTAAAATTCATAAGTATGGGAAAATATTTATATTTTGTTACCATGGCAACCATTTCTCCTATCTTTCCTATGAAGCACAAGAGTAAAGTGGTCTTCAAACAATTTTGAGGGCAAAACGAGAATATACATTTGAAAGAGCATCTAAAAAATAATTGATTTTTGAATTTTAATCAAAATCGTTAGAGCGAATTTTGAGAAAATCGAAAAAAACTGAAAAAGTACATCAGTAAAGTACTAGTACTCTTTGGCCGATTTTGATTAAAAGCTTATTTTTCCGGTCCCGGGGGGTGTTTAACTTAAATATAAAATTTCAGCCTCGTAGCTCAATTCCTTCATGCTTAAAATTGAACACACACACACACACACACACCCACCCACCCACCCACACCCACACAGACAGACCATGTCGCGAAAACCACTTTTTTGGATTCAGGGGACCTCAAAACGTGAAGATCCATCAAAATCTCGACATCGAATTTTTGACATGAATCCAATACTTTCTCTCTATATATATATTACATATATACATAGGTAAGAGAAAGTAAAAAATACTAAAAATTTAATATATAACAATTTTTATTATTTTTCATTCAAGAGATTTAATTATTTAATTATTTTAATTAATTGCCTTTAATTTTTCATAAAGGAGCCTTCACACTTGCAAAAATGTCGTTCAAAACTTTGTGCAAAATATAGTGATAGATTTTTGGACAAAATTTTGAATGGTCGAAAATTTTGTACAAAATTTTATTTTAGCCTTCAGTCCTTGGTGCAGTGGGTAGCGTGCTGACCTTCTGTACCAAGAGTCGCGGGTTCGGATCCGGTTTCATGCGACAATTTATAAATGAATAAAAAAAAAAAAATATTCAATCATTTTGACCTGACAACGTCTTACAATGCAGATATAGGGCCCATTTAGAACTTTGATAAATGCATATGAGAAATTGTCATTATCGACTGGAATAACCCCTCTGATTTAAGAGGTATAATTATATTAAATATTCAAATATAAACTGATTCTATTTATGGATAAAAGTTTTCTCTCTCTCTGATTATTTATGTGTATTAAAAAAAAAAAAAAAAACTAGTTTAGAACAAGGCTACATAACCTTGACCTCACTCCTCTCGCTCTCTCATAAATTAAAAATATTTATTTATTAGAAGAGAGAATTCTTAAAGAAAGTTTAGGTAAAGTTATTTAACCGTATTTCAGTAGATTCTTTTATTTTCTTTTTTTAAAATTACATATTTATATTGGGATTAATCAAAAAATTGGTCTAAACCTTTCATTTCCATGTTCCCAAATCCAGCCATTCTCAGGACTTGGGTCGTAGATAATAAATATCTTATACTCTAGGGTAAACAATCAAACTTCTTTAGACTGAAAAACCTTTCATGTTTCAATCAGGTCCGCCAGAGCTATATTTTGATATCAGCCACCATCCTCTCCCCCCTCCGCCCGCCAATTTCTAAGTAATGGGGTTAGAGAATAATTAACCAGCAGTTTATCGCTCCACCTGACTTCCTTTAGCAGATATTCCAAATGGCTTAAATAAAATCTTCGGACTGCCTGGGATCCGAACTCTCGACCCTTGGTATACAAGGCAGGCACGCTACACCAAGCCCGAGAGCAACCTTACTGTTTTTTTTTTTTTTTTTTTTTTTTTTTTTCAAAAAAAACATTCACACTTTTTTCTCATTCACACTCACACTCACACACACATTCATACAGTCTTTTCGGCAACTCAGGCCATATAAGACTTTTTACGATATCCGTTATTAAATAATTTATCTATTAGGGGTCCAGGCATTCTTATTTAAGCCATTTGGTATCCAATTGGCTTAAATAAAATCATCGGACTGCCTGGGGTCCGAACCCGCGACGTTTGGTATATGAGGTTAGCACGCTAACCTCTACGCCATGCCCCGAGGGCAACCTTACTGTTAAACATATGCCTTATAAAGACCATTATTAATTCATTCAACAGATACATTGTTAATGTTGTTAAAACTGTTTAATGATGTCAATCGACAATGCTCAAAGAGGACCTTCTAGGGATCACAGAAAAATTATTCTCATCCCGAAATCCCTATAACTGTTTGAGTTATTAACTTCTAAAGTTACGATTTCTCCCATAGGAAATCTATAGAGAAATATTTATATTCTTTGCATTGATGTATTCTATGAATGTAAAAAATCCCCAAACAGGCACTGGATTGGAATAGTAATACTTTTCTTTTCACAATTAAGAAAAGGCGAGGGGGGGATCCAGGGAGCTCCAAAGACGTGCCGCCCAGATTAAAAATATATTTTGTTACACCAAATAAAATCTATTTAATCTTGTTATCTAAAAAAATCTATTTAATTTAAAAAAAACACAGGTAGAGGCCTCGCTTCTCGTCCTGAATGACAAAACGGGGTCTAAATTGCCAAAAAAACAAATAGAAAGATGCGCGGATATTTCTTTGTAGAAATATTACTGAAATATTATTCCTTTAGTAAAACAATAATAGAGAGTTATTATAAATAAATAAATAAAAAATCTGGTGTGACTGGTGCACAGCACACAACTTTCTCTTACCCTTCGGTAAGAGAAAGTTGCGCACTGTGCTGGTCACACCAGATTTTTTGTGTCGAGATATATTTAGTTTCCGATAGCACCTTAGTTTCAAACTTGCATTTTAAATGTTGACTGCTTCAAATAAACTATGGTTATTTTTCAAAATTTTAATCTCATATTTGGACATTTTATACACAATATAGATTCGTAAATAAATACAAAATTTCATAAGAATTGGGAAAAAAAATTTTAAATGCCTAAAAAGTTCCAAAGGGGACCCCCTTTTGAATCGAAATTAACATACAAATCCCTATAGGAAATTAACATTGGCCAAATGCGAAGATAAGGTAGAAAAATTTAAAACGCGTAGAAAGAGAGAAGATAGTTTTGTGAGAGAGAGAGATATGTTTTCTCCGAAAAAAAAAATGGGCGTTTAAATAATAATTGATTTTTAATCTAATAAAAAAGAAAAAGATTTAAATTCGGTTACCATGGCAACCATTTATTTCTCCTATCTTTCCTATGAAGCACAAGAGTAAAGTGTGCTTCAAACAATTTTGAGGGCAAAACGAGAATATACATTTGAAAGAGCATCTAAAAAATAATTGATTTTTTGAATTTTAATCAAAATCGTTAGAGCGAATTTTGAGAAAATCGAAAAAAACTGAAAAAGTACATCAGTAAAGTACTAGTACTTTTTGGCCGATTTTGATTAAAAGCTTATTTTGTCGGTCCCGGGGGGTGTTTAACTTAAATATAAAATTTCAGCCTCCTAGCTCAATTCCTTCATGCTTAAAATTGAACACACACAGACACACACACACACACACACACACACACACACACACACACAGACAGACAGACAGACAGACCATGTCGCGAAAACCACTTTTTTGGATTCAGGGGACCTCAAAACGTGAAGATCCATCAAAATCTCGACATCGAATTTTTGACATGAAACCAATACTTTCTCTCTCTCTATATATTTCATATATAGGGTACGAGAAAGTAAAAAGAAATAAAGAGAAAGTTAAAGGAGAGTGAAGATAGCAGCAACTGAATAGAGAGAGAGAGAGAGAATCTCTCCTTGGTATGCTCTTATGATTATGCTGAAGGGGGTGGTGGGGGGTTCCCCCGCCACTGCACTCTTTATACTTCTCTCACTCACTCATTCAGTCAGTCAGAGAATTTTGTTGTTGTCAGTCATTTAGTGAGTGAACTCCGTTCGTTGTTTGTTTGTTTGTCTGTGATTAAATCGTAAAAGTGATGGTTCATCTTCCGGATGATGGTGGACGTCCGAAATTCGGTTCACGTGAACGACACCGTGCAGTACGCCGGAAGAAAACAGATCCGAATAGTAGACGAAGGACGTCAAGTAATCATCGGGAATGTAATGAAAGTAATTCAGAATCATCGCCTCCTTCATCGCCTGATTCAATAACAACGTGTTGTGGTGAATGTGGACAATCGCCAAGTCGGAAAGGGCTTAGGGAAATGCGACGGAGACATTTGTAAGATCATTTTCTTTTTATTTCTATCCATCAACCCTTTTTACTTTCTCTTACCTATATGTTAATATATATTGAGAGAGAAAGTATTGGTTTCATGTCAATAATTCGATGTCGAGATTTTGGTGGATATACACGTTTTGAAGTCCCTGAGTCCAAAAAAGTGGTTTTCGCGACATGGTCTGTCTGTGGGTGGGTGCGTTCAATTTTAAGCATGAAGGAATTGAGCTAGGGGGTTGAAATTTTATATTTAAGTTAAACACCTCCTGGGAGCGTGAAAATAAGCTTTTAATCAAAATCGGCCAAAGAGTACTAGTAATTCACTAATGTACTTTTTCAGTTTTTTTCGATTTTCTCAAAATTCGCTCCAACGAATTTGATTAAAATTCAAAAATCAATTATTTTTAGATGCCCTTTAAAATGTATATTCTCATTTTGCCATTGAAATCTTCTGAAGACCACACTTTACTCTTGTATTCCACAGGAAAGATAGGAGAAATGGTTGCCATGGTAACAAAATATAAATATTTTTCCATACTTATAAATTTTACATCTCAACTCAAATGTATCGTACTGTCGGAAACTAAATATATGTCGACACAAAAAATCTGGTGCGACAGTCACACCAGATTTTTTGTTTTAAGTTCTTTGGGACGGGATGCGAACCCTTTACCTTTGTTATCAGAGTGCCCAAGTTAAAGCCCACCGATTCGTCTTTTACTTTCTCTTACCCTTAATATGAAATATATAGAGAATGTTATGTACTGATTCGAAAAAGGAAAATATTAAGGTCAAGTAGGATCTAAAGCAGTGTTCTCATACTGGGGGGGGGGGATCGGGGTTATCAGGAGGGGGGCAATAAATAAGTGGGGGGGATGAATGGGGAAGAATTATTAGAGTTTAATAAAATTTAAAAGAACAAATATCAAAGAGAAAAATCTCCTATTTTCAGAATGGTCAGGGTAGAAGAGAACAAAAAATTGTCGTAAAAATAAAATAGTGTGAAGATAATTCCAATCTAGAATCGAAACGTCACTTTTGTTTTTCATTAAATAAAGATTGACTGAAAAAGGATTCATTTTTGTTATTTTCTTCAGAAATATCTACACTTTATTTCAAATTAAAATTAGGCTAACAATGAAAATGAAAAGGTGTAATGTTATTCCCAACGCACCTTTGGGGTGCTCTAGTGTATCAGATAACTTGATTTGGTTTATAGATGTCTGTCACACCATGAATGGCAATTTTTTGTTTGAACTGGCATATTGCCATATAGGCCTATATAAAGGCCAGTTGTTTCACATCTAATTAACTAGCTAAGAGCTGAAGTTTGGTATAAGGAGTGAAATTAGGAACATAAACGTTATTTTATTTATTTATTTATTTATTTTTTTTTTTAGAAAATTTTTTAATTTTTGTAAAAAATTTTATTAATTTTAATTTTTATAAATTATGCCTTTTTGAAGTTAACTTTCTTATACCTCAGTTAGCTAATTATAAGTGAAAAAAAAAACTCATTTTTTAAGCTTGTTCTTTCTTGTTCACTATATCGATGATTTGCTATCTGTCAGATAGGTTTGTTAGTTGACTAAAAGTGAAGCTACCAGCCCTAAAAAAACTTTTTTGTCTTTTTCAAACCTTTGTATAAAAACTTTCATTGAATCTTTCTTTGAATTTTGTGTTTCTATTCATTTAGACTTTGATCCTATGAATATTTGCTTGTTTTGTTATTTGGTCGTTTTTGATAATCGTCGCTCGCTAATATGAAAAGAGAGTATTTTTATTTTATTTTTTTTTGTTTTATTTATATTAATATGCATGAGTCATTAACTAACGTTATAACGTTAGATAAGAGCCCACCTAAAAAGCAACTTATTTCCTGATGGTCACTCATCCAATCATTAATATTATAGCAATTACATAATAACTACTATTTTAAATTATTCCTATTCCTAGGAAAATAAATAAATATATTAAAAACGAAAAACAATTATAATAACAAGTCGTTTCTTATACTAAACATGGAATAAATGAATATTTCTAATAAATCTACCTAGTAACTAACAACGATAAAAAAAATTACTTGAAATGTTTTTTTACTTGAAAATTTATTAAATAAAAAAAAACTTTTTGAAAAGTTTTTAATTTAAGAAAAGTCCTATAAGGTGGTTCAGTGAGGGACAATATTAAGTCCCACCCATGCGACTTGTGATTATTTCATTGTTTTTATAAAAGAAAATGAAAATCTTTATTGGAAATTTTCTAGGTTTGAACCATGAAAGTTTCCATTAAAAAATATATAATATTTCTTTAAAAACAATGAAATAATCACAAGTAGAAAACGCATTAATATTGTCCCTCACTGTGCATTAACGATTTGTTAATATGCACCAAAAGTGGATTAAAATTAGGAAATAAATTTAAAAAAAAAAAAAAAAAAATCTGAATTTTGAAGTCGATATCAGGTTTATAGAAACTTGAGTTTTAAATCCCCTCCCTCCCTGTCTGTCTGGCCTTAGGGCCATTGTGTAGTGGTTAGAGTGCTGGCCATTTGTACCAAGGGTCGCAGGTTCGCATCCCGTCTCAAGCGACAATTTATATTTGAAGTCGCTATCAGGTTTATAGAAACTTGAGTTTTAAATCCCCTCCCTCCCTGTCTGTCTGGCCTTCGGGCCATTGTGTAGTGGTTAGAGTGCTGGCCATTTGTACCAAGGGTCGCAGGTTCGCATCCCGTCTCAAGCGACAATTTATATCAATTCGATTGGCTCCCAATCTAATTGAAATAATAGAGACAGGTTCTAAATGGCCTCCCTTGCCGAAAAATACCTAATTAAAAAAATCTGGTGTGACTGGTCGTACAGCGCACAACTTTCTCTTGCCTTTGTCACACCAGATTTTTTTGTATCGAGGTATGTTTAGTTTCCGCCGATATAATAGATAGAATTCAAGATATGAAATTTATAAACATCGGAAAATATTTATATTTTGTTACCAAGGCAACCATTTCTCCTATCTTTCCTATGAAGTACAAGAGTAAAGTGTTTCAAGAGATTTCAAGGGGAAAATGAGAATATACATTTTGAAGAGCATCTAAAAAATAATGGATTTTTGAATTTTAAATAAAATCGTTGGAGCGAATTTTAAGATAATCGAAAAAAAAACTGAAAAAGTGCACCAGTAAAGTACTAGTAATTTTAGGCCGATTTTGTTCAAAAGCTTCGTGTCACATCCCATGGGGGTGGCTAAATTAAATATAATATTTCAAATTCATAGCTCTTTTCGTTCTTGAAATATTTTGTTCATAGACACACATACACTCAGACAGACCATGTTGCGAAAACCACTTTTTTGGATTCAGAGGATCTTAAAACATGTATATCCATCAAAATCTCGACGTCTTGAATTCTAAAGAACTATCGGAAATTAAAATCGACCCAAAAGTTGGGTATGGCAAACACAGAACACAACTTTCAAATTATCGACGGTTGTGCTGTGCGATCATCACACCAGGTTTTTCTTTTTTATTAAGTTTGGTTAAGTTAACTTTGCTTTGAATATCATTCATTTGACCAGACCTGTCATTAAGAAAACAGAAGCCACAATCAGGGAGAGTCTTTGAAATGAAAAATAAATCAGGAACTGGACCATGGAAGCTGCCCCGGTTTCAATTGTATCAGCAAGTTTATGGCAATTTCTTTGAACTTGTTTCAGGGGCCGCGAGTTCAATGCTTGGTTTAATTCGATGTGAGTGTTTGTAATTAAAAAAAAGGCAAGGAAGTTACAAAACTTTCCATCTTTTCTTTAATCTGAGGCTGCATCTCATACTCCTTTAAGAATATGAAACTTATGTTTATTATCACACACTCCTGAAACCCAACCGGCCTCTGGCCGTACCATCTACCGGCACCCCGGGAAGCTACATTATTAACCTATCTCTAACTCATCCTCCTGTGTTCGTTTCTAGCTAACGACCTAATACTTATTTCTGGTTCTTTTTATCCTTCCTACTGTATGGGAGTATGTTCTAGTTTGTTGAGGGACTCCCTCAGAAGAATAATAAAAAACAAAAAATTAAAATTTCTATCGTTATTTATTTAAGATGGAGACGAATATCTAAAATAGTTAAGCTTGAAAAGAACTCAGGTTCAAATTCACCTCATAGCAAAAAATTAAATAATTCAATCAGTACGGACTTCAGTATATTCCCAGAATTAATCACAACTTGTTAGTTCCCAACACAAATGTTAAAAAAAAAAGGAATTTATATAAGACAGTCAAAGGTTGCAGGCCAAGTGTAAATAAAGGGAATTTTTTTGTGTACTCTGTTAGCTCTGACGAAATTCACGACGAGCGTATGGCAGAAAAATAAATTATTTATTATTTACACGTAAATGCAATATTTCCTTATCAAACGTGAGTTGCCTGCTAAAAAAAAATATTTTCATCAATAAAACACTCGGTTATTAAAACAATTTTAGTGTTGTCCAGTGTTCTATAAGTAAATGAACGGTAGATTAATACTTGAACGATGTGGTAGTTGGAATTTTGAAGTGCAAAACAATTTAAAAAATTATCAAATGTAAATATATAAAGAAGTCTTTCCCTTGTGAGATTAATTATATCACGTTTCGGTCATCAGAGCTAAAAATATACATTTGATGAATTGTTTTAAATAAAATCCAGAATAAATATAGATGATAAAGAAAGGATTAAAAATAATTTCGAATGCCGATGAAATAGATTGCTGAAGATATTAAATTAGAAGATATGACGGCAGCTTCCCCAGGAGCAGCAGTTTGTTAGTTTAAATAAAATTTATATTTTGTTGCCGACGTTTGCACGTATAACTGTCAAAGATTAGAACAGATGGTATGGTACTGCATGTTATTTTCATGTTTTAACATATTCGAACTAATTTGTATCGTCATAATGTGTGCAACTATACAAAAACTATACCGAAACTGCATCTAAATAACAAGTGAACGCATGTATAGTTGCTCACATTATGACGATACAAATAAATACGAACATGTTCAAACATGAAAATTACCCTTATAACCATTCCATATGTTCTTATCTTTGACAATTTTGAGCGCCGTAAGGATGACTTGATCTCAAAACGTCGGCAACAAAATATTAAGTTTTTTATTATAGTACTAGTACTTTTTGGTCGATTTTGATTAAAAGCTTATTTTCAAGCCCTAGGGGGGTTCCTAACTTAAATATAAAATTTTAACCTCCTATGGATTTAATTCATTTAAAAAAAAAAACCGCATCGAAAAATTCCTTATAATAGTCTATAATAGATTTTATAAAGTTTGCCCCACGTTGGGCGCCATTTATAATAGATTTGATGAAGTTGGCCCTTGATCGGGTGGATGAAGTTGGCCCTTGATCGGGTGTCGTTTATAATAATTATTATGCAGTTAGCTCCAGGATGCTCCTGCTCCTGGATGCTATTTATGATGAATTTTCGTTTCCCGTTGCCAAATTGTCGTTGAAGATGGTTGATGGTGGGGGAAGGGTTCACACGCACACACACCAAATGACAATACGAAATTTTTGGGTTAACAATTATTAATTAACACGTAATTGGTTTAATTCTTCTTTAAAATGATACAGTAATAATATGAATAACGATAAAAATGTATAACAGGTAACAAGTTGAAGAAACGTAAAAAAATATTTTAATTAGATAAAAAAAACTGGGTCATTAATTAACCAGGAAAAAATATGAATACATAAGGGTTATGTAATAAAAAAAAAATATAATAATATTGACAAGGGCTGTCGAATTAATTTTGCAGGGCGCAAAAATATTGTGAATAACCAATGCGACTTTTACAAGGCGAGAGTCACAAAGCAATTGAATTGTGCTCGTGTCGTTCGCACGAGGCGACGGAAATTTTATACAAAAAGTCGTTAAAAATACGTTAGAAAAATTTTAGAGAAAATAAACGGATTTTCTACTTGAGAAAAATAAATAAATTAGATAAAATAAAAAAATAAAAAATAATATTGGGAAATTAGAATTGGAAATAAAAATTAAATTAAAATAATTAATTTGCCGGTTACAAGTCTAGTTTTTTTTTTTTTTAAAGTACGTTTAGAGGTCGCTCCTGAACCCCCTTATTTCAATGTAATTATTCTTTTTATAAAATATTTTACTGTGTCTGGCTATTATAACGATACAAATTAATACGAACATTTTCAAACATGAAAATTATCCCTTATAACCATTCCACTGTTCTTATCTTTGACAATTTTGAGCGCCGTAAGGATGACTTGGATCTCAAAACGTCGGCAACAAAATATTAAGTTTTTTATTATAGTACTAGTACTTTTTGGTCGATTTTGATTAAAAGCTTATTTTCACGCCCTAGGGGGGGTTCCTAACTTAAATATAAAATTTTAACTCCTAGCTCAATTCCTTCATGCTTTAAATTGAACACGAACACAGACAGACGACATGTCGCGAAAATCACTTTTTTTGATTCAGGGGACCTCAAAACGTGTATATCCATCAAAATCTCGACATCGAATTTTAGACATGAATCCAATACTTCCTCTCTATATCACTTTTGTTGTCCCACTTTTGATTGAGTTGAAATAAATAGGCTATTCACGATCGTTGCTGTTCTAATCTTTTTTACTTTTTACATTTAATCTCAATCTTGTTCGTTCGTTTACTTTTTATTTCATTTCATTTATTTATTCACACTTTCATCACATCATATCATTCTTCTTTGTCATCTTCTTTTAACAAGAATTCTTATCTCATTTTTACATTTATTCATTTTTTTTTTTTTTTTTTTTTAATATAATCTTTAACTTTACTCTATAAACTGAATGGAATTTCTTCTTATTTCCTCTTATACTCTCCCCCCCCCTCCCCCAGTCTTTCGCTTTCGTAAACTTTGAGTTTGAATTTGTTATTCTGAATAATAAAATTTATCATATTTCTGGAAACATATACTTTTTTTCTTTATCAATTTATGACGACAAACTTGGTATCATTTTTATTTTCTCTTACCATATATGTAACACATATAGAGAGTAAGAATTGGTTTCATGCTTCAAAAATTCGATGTCGAGATTTGATGGATATAGCACGTTTTGGAGGTCCGCTGAATCCAAAAAAGTGGTTTTAAGGACATTGTCTGGTCTTTGTGTCTGTGTTCACTTTTAAACATGAAGAATTTGTACAATGAGGCTGAAATTTTATATTTTGATTTAATTAGGCACCCCTCTGGAGTAAAAATACGCTTTTAATCAAAATCGGCCAAAGAGTACTTTACTGATGCACTTTTTCAGTTTTTTTTTTTTTTCGATTTTTCTTAAATTTCGCTCTAACGATTTTCTTTTAAAATTCAAAAATCAATTAGCCCTATTTTTTAGATACTCTTTAAAATGTATATTCCTATTTTGCCCTTGAAATCTTCTGAAGCACACTTTTTACTCTTGTACACTCGAACGCTACAAATTAAGTCCCCACTTAATAGCTTTAGCCTTAAGTATATGGTATACCTAATAGTATATGGTGTAAAGTGAAATAATTTTCATGACCGAAAAGGTAAAACGTAAGATTTGGTACAGATGATTTATCTTACCTTTTAAAATTTAAAATTATTTCACCATTTAGCTATATTCTATACCATATACTAAAGCTATCATGTGGGGACTTTAATTGTGGTGCTCACTGTACTTCATTGGAAAGATAGGAGAAATGGTTACCATGGTAGCAAAATATAAATATTTACCCATGTTTATAAATTTTGCATTTTGAATTCAACTATATCAGCGGAAACTAATTATATCTCGACACAAAAAATCTGTTGTGACAAACACAGAACACAACTTTCGATTAAAGAAGGTAAGAAAGTGCGACCATCACACCAGATTTTTTATTAAATCTTGACGTCTTTGCTATTAATAATAGATTTTTTTTTTTTTTAATTAATTTAGTCTTACAACTGTTAGTGTTAGAGCCAATGTTAAACACTTTTCGTGACTTTTCTAACTTAAAAATTTGAATTACGCTCTTACCCAATTCAGGGCATAAGGAGAATGATATTTTCCAACAGAAAATACAAAAAATGATTTTAGAAAAAAAGTGGAGTTAGACACTTTTCTACTGAGAAGCGTCGATCGGTTATATGGTACAGACAGAGATCTCAGGCCAAGTGGGCCTTAAGGAAAAAAAGAGGGCTGACTGATTATTTCGTTCTATTCAAAGATTTTCTATTTATTTTATGACGCAACTTTTACTTTATCTTTAATCGCCTCAATATTTAGTGAAATGTCTTCTAGACTCGCTAATATTTGATTAATATAGTTGGTTGTTTGATTATAACGTCCATTTGACCTACCTTTAGCTTATTGTCTCTCCTCTTCCTTGATTAAAAACACAAAAAGAGAAGAAAAGAGGTTTATTTCTTTTATTAATTAAGAAACTCTATTGATTTCGTCAATATACAGAAATAATCCGTGGTGGATGGTTTGATTAATGTACCCCACTAACGGCCCAATAAAATGCCAATAAATTCAGCCCCAAACCGTTGATGACACACACACACACACACACATACTTTTAGGTAAACGTCAATTAATTAATTTCCTCTCTCTCTAATCTACCTGCGTGTGATGATTAATTCCTCTTAATTGTCAGCTTAAAATAAACTTTAGGGAATCTCATTAGCGGCCCGGGGACTGGTGACACTTTCATAAGATAACTAGCGAATTTTTTTTTTTTTGTGGCAGGTAAACGATATTATTTTTCTTCTTCTAATCAAATTGATGAGAGAGAGAAAAAAATCATTTTAAGATTCGAATAGTATTTGGGACATAGATATTGAAAAAGTGGATATGATGGACTAAACCAGGGGGGGGGGGGGGTGGTCAACCCAAATGATCTTGAGAGCCACTTTGAAAATGCATCATTAGATTTAGCCCCACGAGAGTCCTTTTTTTAGGGTGAAAAAATAAAATAAATACATTTTGTAAAAGTGTGATGGATCCCGCGGGCCGCATGCGGCATCTCTGATAGAAGGATATGACATGTTTGTCCTACATATTATCATTATTGCCGAATATTGCCATAAGTTGCTATAGGAACTGTGTGTTGTAATAGATATAGGACGCAGAAAAACGCAGCTGAAAATGAAAAAAAAAAAAAAAAAAAAAAACCTTAATCTTCTTTTCCTCATCGTTTTCTAGCCATGGTCAGTGGCGTAGCGAGGTTAACTCGCGCCCGGGGCACAATATCTTTTTAGCGCTCCCCCCCCATTCGAAAACCATATAATATTATAGGTAAAATATACAAAATTATTATATTACACTGGCACTAAATTTAAAATATATTTTCCAGGAATCAATTATAATAAAAATAATAATTATCCAGCAATTATTTGTTTTGCGGACCATTTGGCGTCCCTTTTTGAGTAGCGCCCGGGGTATGATGACCCTCCCCCCTCGCTAAGTCACTGGCCATAGTCTTTTAAATTTAAATCGGGGCACGGGCGCGAGTTGTATTAATGCAAATGAAGAAGAAAGGCTCTTGAGTTCAGGCGAAGGTGCCAACTGGGGACAGCAAAAGGATCTATTACTACTCTATTCTTTTTTTCAACTGGTTGCGTAGCTACTCCCATCCCCCCGTCGTATACCTGAAAAGCTGGGACTTAGAGCTACTAATTTCCTCTCTAATTTCCAAGCCAACTTCCCATTTTTAAGAAATTTGTTTACTACGTTACTCACTGGTTCATGTACTATATGTTTACTTAATTCCAAATAGATTCATTGAAAATTGTGGATTTCTATAAAACATATACACTTTTTTTCGGTACTTACATTTATTTTTCCGTTTCATTTTTATTTATATAGAGATTATATATCGATTATATTAACGGTTAATTATTCATGAACTTATGATTTTTTTGTGAATCATAACCTGTCCTGGACTCTCCCAAACATACACAAAAAATTTCATCAAAATCAGTTCAGTCGTTTAGGGGGAGTCCAGTCACATACACACGTACAGAAAAATTATATATATAAAGAATAGTTAATTTAATCTGAGACCCCATCGCATTATTTTTACTTTCTCTTACCTATGTATATATGTAATATATATATAGAGAGAAAGTATTGGATTCATGTCAAAAATTCGATGTCGAGATTTTGATGGATCTTCACGTTTTGAGGTCCCCTGAATCCAAAAAAGTGGTTTTCGCGACATGGTCTGTCTGTGTGTCTGTGTGTCGTGTGTGTGTCTGTCTGTGTGTCTGTGAACAAAATATCTCAAGAACGAAAAGAGCTAGGAGGTTGAAATTGTATATTTAAGTTAGTCACCCCCATGGGACGTGACACGAAGCTTTTGAACAAAATCGGCCAAAGAGTACTAGTAATTCACTAATGTACTTTTTCAGTTTTTTTCGATTTTCTCAAAATTCGCTCCAACGAATTTGATTAAAATTCAAAAATCAATTATTTTTAGATGCCCTTTAAAATGTATATTCTCATTTTGCCATTGAAATCTTCTGAAGACCACACTTTACTCTTGTATTCCACAGGAAAGATAGGAGAAATGGTTGCCATGGTAACAAAATATAAATATTTTCACATACTTATAAATTTTACATCTGAATTCATATGTTCCTTACTGTCGGGAACTATATATATGTCGACACAAAAAATCTGGTGTGACAAGCACAGAACACAACTTTCGATTACCGAAGGTAAGAGAAAGTTGTGTGCTGTGCGCCAGTCACACCAGATTTTTTTATCTTCTCTTTCTCTCTCTGGTTATTTTATTTTCGTTCTAGCAGTTATAATATTATTTGAGATCGAACAGCAAGTTAGAGCTCTTTATTTTTGATTAGCAATTCTAAACTCTGATTTCATGTTCCCTGGGGGAGCTCATCACCAAAAAATGACATCAATTTATTAGATAGCATTGGAGGCCATTGCCCGAAAAATGTGTTGGAGGTCAAAAGGGAGAAAAAAATATTCGATTTTTTGCACGCCTATCGCGGGCTTCGTCAGGGGTTAATGAATCATTAATATTTATTAATAAATATAATATTTAGTCTTTGAAGAAGCTACAAAACATTTTATTTCACTCACCTGACTGAATCCGTTCTTTTCTGAATCGTTTTTATTAAATATTATAATACGAACTGACTAGATATATTTGGACCGCCGCAAGGGGGTTTTGCAGTTAGTAACTCGATTATTTTTACTTATTTATTTTACTTTAACTTATTGTTTGAAGCACACTTTACTCTTGTTGGGAGAAATGGTTGCCATGGTAACAAATATAAATATTTTCCGATGTTTGTAGATGTTTTTACATCTTCTAATATATCGGCGACAACTGAATATATGTCGATACAAAAAACCTGGTGTGACAAGCACAGAACACTTACCGAAGGTTAGAGTAAGTTGTGTGCTGGACGACCTGTCACACCAGATTTTTTAAAAAATCTTGCCGAATTACAATTGAGAGTCAAATCCCATTTGGTGATCGCGTTCTAAAACTCTCACCTTCATCTTGGTCCATTCTGTATTCGAATGAATAGCACAAGTCATTACTTACTTTACTCTATTATTCATAATTCAATTCTTTTTCAATGAGTCAAAACTAAGTCTTCGAGATAAGCAAGTAATAGTAATCTTATCAATTGAATGGCTTTTTTTTTTTTTTTACTTTATCGTTTCTATAAAACCAATGAGATATATATAATACACAAGACAACTACGTAATATTTTAGACGTCACTTATCTTTTTTTTTTTTTTAAATAAGTGAATGTTTATAGGAGAAAAATGGGGAAGGGATGGCATTCTAAAAGACAAGCAACGCTCGGATCTTCTTATACAATTGAGAGAATATAGAAAAATTTAAGTTTAAGCCCCAGAATGGTTGGAGATCCTGGGTTCGGGAGACATTTAGTCCACTAACAAAATAAAAACCTACAAATTTTCAAATTTAGGGGAAACCAGGGCAAAGTGGATATCCCGGGCAAAGCGAATAGTGCCTACTACTTCCAAGTTGTTTGTTAACCGACAGCCGCGTTGTCATAGCAACAGTCGCCTGTTACCGCTTAATGCGCGGTACCTGTTTGGGTCGCGTGGCGTCAGTGAGTGGACAAAGTGTGCTTTTGTGCGAAAAATATTAATTTACAGAGGTAATTGTCTCCCCTTTATAACTAGTATGTTATTTGTGTTATCTTCTTGGTTATGAAGAGAATTTAATGCATGATTATGTAGCTTTCAAATGCGTATAGATGACAAGGTTTTTAAATGATCTGGGATAACCACAAAAAGATACCCGAAGGGCAAAGTGGATACAGTATTCACTTCCAAAAAATACGGACTTGCATATGCTACCCTATATAGACATGTCAAAAGTGGAATTCTCCTCAAGTGCATTTTCTGTGCTGAATTCAATGTACATTGAAGAAAATGATCAGCCAACGGAAAACTGCATACTATGTAGTATTTGTACTCAGTGGTGTCATGAAGAGGGTTCAGCCTCATGTTGCGCGGAATTGGAAAGAAATGGAAGCAGCCAGAGGCGTTTTATTACTCGCGCACTGCTGATGAGTCTGCCTGTCTGATGAGAGCATCTTTGATGATTTGTTTGAGTTTTTAAGAGAAATTCATAGGCTGGAGGGGGGCAAGGGTACCCGGGGTCCGGGGCAAAGTGGATAGTAAGCCATTTTTGTAAACTTGGCTTATAACTAATAATTCAATTAATATTAATGGCAAATGTTATACTATTCTCAAAGTTTATTAAATAAAGATTGATTATAAATATTTTGTTCAATTTCCCTAGTAGTGACTAAACTATAATAATCAAAAACAGGTATTCACTTTGCCCCGGGTTTCCCCTCTGTTTCCGTTCATTTTAAGCCAGTTTTAATCAAATTTTCTCTCGGGGGAAAGTTGTGCAACTACGTTGGCCTTTTTTTTATTTAGTTCTTTTTTGACATTTCAGACCAACCAGATCAGTTTGTTCAACAATATATAAAATCCACTATTACACTTTCATAATGAGTTTTCGCCAGCTCTGAAGATTATTCAAACACGGAGCCGAAACGTCAGCCGTACGGATTAAATAAATAAATAAAGAAAAAAAAAACCTTAGCTGCATCTCTCATTTGAAATTTTTAATTTAGGCTATCTAATATTGTTTGTCAAAGAGGTGGAATATAGAAGTCAAATTTTTTCTTTTTTGAATATCTTTTTATCAGTGATATCAATGACGTCACCTTTCTTCATTTTTTCTTGGGCGGTGTTCTTGTGCAAGGGTTGAAGGGCGGCGGGGGTGCTGGAGACGAACAGAGCGCAGTCGCCATCCCCCCAAGCTGCCTGCCTCCTCTTCAACTTCCTTGGTTGACTTTTAGTCCTTTCATTGAACTCTTGAAGAGAGCCGTCACAGAGGGGGAGGCACTTGCTCCAAAGATGGTGAATAGAGAGAGCACCGAATCAAGGGAGGAACTTTAATGCTTCTTTTTTTTTTTTATTTATTTTCTATTTTGCGCCTATGCTTTGTAAATATTTTATGATCAATGTTTTTTAGAGGAAGATGTTAAGTAATAGACAGGTGTCCTTGACCAATTCCAATGTCTAAACTTATGAATATGTACAGTCGGTGACACTATTAACCGCCGTTTATTTAAATACTTACCTGTCGAAAATAATTATTTCCCTATAAATTACTTTAAAAATAAGTATGTATAAGAAGGAATTAAATTAGACAAAAATCTTAGTGAATTTTTATTCAATTGCAGAGGTTTCGAACACAAATCGCGTCCTTTCTCAGAACAATTTTATTGACAATGTATTTTTTTTTCTTCTGTGAATGCCTTCACAGCTTCAAGTAATGTATTTCACATTTTTAACTTGTTTATTTAAAAAAAAATACACCCATTTGTGACAATCAATTCTCCTGAGAAAGACGCGATATGCGTGCGAAACGTCGCCGAATTGAATACACATTCAGTAAGATTTTTGTCTAATTTAATTCCTGGCTGTTCTTGTTAATTCTTTTCAATTATACCACACCGTTACTTCAAAAATAAGATTTGGTTGTCTAAGCATAAGGCTAAAGTCTCACCCTGGCGGTTAATAGTGGCACCCACTGTACATAAATCTTTTGATAGTAATATGACCGAAACTGTTGATTTGCCGCAATCATCCTGAAAAGAGTAAATTTATTCTATTATAATAACACAACAGTTAAACTTAGTAACTTTTAAATAAACTTCTCCCCACAATTGAAGGATTTTATTATTCTAACGATAAAATATTTCCTTTTTGGGGTTTGAAATAATTAAAATCTTCCCTCTTATGAATATTGAATTGCTTATTTTTTCAAGTCCGGTTATTTCAGTTATAGGTAACTGGCAAACTTATCCGTCAGATAGCAAGCAAATCATAAAAATAGTAAACAAGAATACGCTTAACCTTCAAGTTAAAAAAAATGAGTTTTTTTCCACATATACTGTAATTAGCTATCTGAAGTATAATGAAAGTTTTGTGAAGTTAGCAACTTGATAAAGTCACAAAAAAAAAAAAATATTAATTTTTTTAAAGTCATAGTCAACTAGCTTATCAGAGGAATAGCTAGTTATTTAGATATGAAGCAACCGACCCTATGTTATGTTTGCACCTATAATACGTTATTTAAAAAAAAAATGAAAGTTCACTCAATTATTATTATATTTAACGTTATTCTTCTACAAAAAGAGTGTGGTTGGCTAATTGTATAATAAATACAGAATATAAATAATAATTTCTCAATTTGGCAGGAAATAAATTTCCTCTGTTCGCTTGCCGGTCTCTTAAATATGAACAATACTAGCCATCTATCTCTCTTCACCTGGTTGAAGATAAACCTCCCGAAAAATCATCCCATTTGATTTAATCAAACACTTTTATGATTATGAAATAGAGAGAGCTTTTATTTCGTATTAAACCGACGCATAATTCTCTCCATATAAATGTGTGAATAACTACCTTATACTGTAGATTAAGGGGGTTCCAGGAGCGACATCTAGACGGACTTAAGTATGCCCAAAAAATCAAGTAATTCAAAAATTTGCTAAGAGATGTCAGAATGGTAGCTAATAATATTTAATGCATTTGGTTGATTTTCATTGATCTTTTAACAATAAATATTTAATAAATGTTATTATATATTATGTATCTTTTATAAAAGCATAAAAATTATAAATATAGGCCAGATATAGGCTAATACTATATCGGCTGTTAGACTAGTCTGCCATCTATTGCAAGAATGCTGAACTAATTTGACAGATGAATTTTAAATAAATCATCTAAGCTTATTTTAAAATTTTTTAAATTAATTTGTGATTAATAATAACAATAAATTCATTTTTAAATTTAAAAAAATTAAAGATTATTGGGACAGATTGTTTTTTTGTACTTGCTTGATAACAAAAAAATTAATTACGATAATTTTTTAATAAATCATTAAAAAAATTATAGCTCGATGTCCAAATAATCTCTTATGAATTTAATTCATTTAAAAAATCGCATTGAGAAATTCCTTATAATACTCTAGTTTTTTTTTTTTTAAGTACGTTTAGACGTCGCTCCTGAACCCCCTTAAGTTATAGATATATTTTGAAATATTTTATTTAAAAATAATATAAAATTTTATAAAAATCAGAGCCTTGGGGGGGGGGGGCAAATGCCCCCAAATGACGCTACTGGCCACCCCTGGGTCAAATCTTTCCATTAAAAAGATCCAATATTCAGGATTCAAAATATCAACATTTCGGATCCCAGACAGTCCGAGGATTTTATTTAAGCCATTTGGATACCAAATAGCTTGCCTAGACCCCAAAAAAATTTTCATCATAAATACGTTCTTTAAAAATATTACTAAAGAGCCAAAAAGTCTCTTTAAAATAAAAGAGAAAAGAAATCCGCCATTTTATTTTTTTTTTTCTATTCTCTCTATTTTGATTGGTTATTTTAAAGGGCCAATAACAAATATATTTATTTAATTATTTTATGATTTGGGAGGAGTTAAATTTCTTTTTTAAAGAAATATTTTTTTTTTCCTCTTTATTCCGCCTTCTTTTTTTCTAAATCTCGCCCTCTATCATAAAATGACTAATAGACAAGCTTTATTGGCTCTTGATTAACCAATCACAATTTTTAAAAATTTTTCTTACAAATCCCTACCGCCCACTGGTAGGAAATAGGTTGACTATACTTAAAAAAAAAAAAAAGTAGTTATACTTTCGTTTTTGGTATAACGATCAGTTATTTTACAATATTTTTATAAATATATATTAAAAAAATCAATTATAATTTCCTTAAAATCTGTAGAAAATATATATATATATTTTTTTTTTAACACTCACTTTTTTCTCCTTCACACTCACACTCACACACACATTCACACAGTCTTTTCGGCAACTTAGGCCATTTAAGACTTTTAAGGATACTTGTATTTATAATATATATTTATTTAGGGCCCAGGCATTCCTATTCTAGCCATTTGGTATCCAAATGGCTTAAATAAAATCATCGACTGCCTAGGACCCGAACCCGCGACCCCTGGTATACAAGGCTAGCACGCTAACCCATACACCAATCCCGAGGGCGTAAATATAAATTGCATTATAATAATAAATGTTTCAATAGGGGAATTAAATTCATGTATGATACACAAGGTTTTCTGTTTCAATTGATTTATTTATTTAACATTAACACTTTATACGTATTTCGACCCCATATGTGTCATCATCGGAAGTGAATTACATAGTGAATGGACTAGAATCGTATTATTTTTCAACTGGGGTAGTCAGATTGGCTTGAAGGGTGGGGGGTAGGGAAAAGAGAAGGGAAACTTTTCCAGGAAAATCGTGTTAGGCGATGAAACAAAACCTTGTGTATCATACAATGAATTTAATTCTCCTATTAAAGCATAATGTTTCAACTAGAGCCAACGGTTACCAGTTTAAAATTAATAAATGTTTCACTTCTTTAGCAATAGCTCAAATAAGAGGACGCCATTTATTATTTTGGCGACCTTAAATTTTTTTTTTTTTATTAAGAGTTGTTTGTGTGGTAAACGCTGCTCTATTATTCCCAAATGGCACTTTATATAGTGATTAGAATTTAGCCAGTTCAAAGATCCCTTAAACGAAAGAAAGATATCCACTATTTTGATAATGAATTTAATGATGTGTGATATTGGATCTCGGTTGGTGTCTGCGACAGATGCCGACGGTCGCCTGCCCTTTGAGGTCCCAACAGGGACTCGAACTCGGACTTATACCCTGGCCAGGGTTGCGTTTTAGCTGCGGCCTGGTACTCAAGCTCTACTGTACTGTGTTCAACCAGATGGAACTCTATGAACTCATCATTAGGTCCGTTTGATTCAACCAAAGTGTTTAAATAAAAATTAAAACTTTATTTCAGGTAGTATTATACATTTATCAACGTAAGTAACGAATATTCAGATGGTAGTATTTAATCATAGAATAGAATAAAATTTTTCATATTTCTTAGAAAAAAAAAAGGATGAAATAAATATTAATGTCCGTTTTGTGTTTGTTCTTGTTCTTGCAGAAAGACATGCAACGCATGCAAATGTCCCCGGGAGTCTCATGACCTGCACCATGGCTGTTGGGTAGATGCAAGTGCGCGACTTGGACTTACGCCGAGTGCAGCTGCAGCCTCACCTGCAGCTAATGGCTACGCCTGGGCGCCTCCCGGACTCAGCATTGATGCCGTTAGTATACTCGTAGATAAACGTCGTCCAAACGTCATTAGGGGGAGGGGCTAAAATTTTTATTTTTTCTACCCCCCCCCCTCCTCCTCCTCCCCCTCAAAGAATAAGAAATAGTTTTAGATTTGGATACGGGAGACGCAGCAGCCAAGAAATTTGTTAATTATAGACGTTTTTGTTGCTAATCACGACCTCCCTCAGGACAATTAATTGCTATTGGGTAGATGCACTCGATGAACTCGCCTGCAGCTAATGGCATTGAATGTAAGAAAGCAAACAGGTCACTATTTCTAAAATAATTTTCTATAATTGTATTATTTGCAATATTAATTAAAAATAATAGGCTACTTAGTATCTTGTATTGTAACAATTAAATATCCTGAGGAAGGTCGTTGTTTAGCGACCGAAATGTCGACAATTAAATAAAAGTTTTTTTTTTTTAATTAATCTCCTGGTTTTTTGAATGAAATAAATTATCAACCAAACTACAATACATACTTCCAGGACCGCCTCTGATTATGATATTTAACTAAACAATTATACTAAAAATATTTTTAAAAACGAACTGCGATTTATTTATTTTTGACTTGGTTTCATTTGTCCAAAAATGATATAATTATTCATGATTCTGCTGGACATTGCTTTTTTTTTATAGTTTTCTGCTTTTCTAAACAATTTTTTAGAACAACAAATAAGAAATTTTTTTTTCTCGTAACTTGAAAAAAAAATTAACCGCTTTTAAAATCTACGTTTTACTGTGCTTTACTTATTATTATATTAATTGATTATATTAATTATTATTATATTATTATATTAATTGATTAATTGGTATTAATTGAGGCCGAACCAAAAAAAAAAAATTTATTTTTTGAAATATGGCGAGAAAATTATAAAATAATTGTAAAGTTTTGTTTCCATGAAGGCAGGTTATTTATAATTTGTATTTGTACGCGCCTCTCTCCAAATCGACAAGTATTATTAATAAATATTATTAATTATTATTTTTTTGAGAGACTCGGATACTATAAATATTTCCCTTGGGTATAGGAGACTTTGCAGTCAAGGAATTAAATAAAAAACTTTTATTTAATTATTAACCGACGACGTTTCGGTCGCAAATCATACCTTCCTCAGGACGATTAATTGTTAGAATACAAGGTTAACAGTATTATATTCAATTATCATTGTAAATTATACAATATTTAATTGGGCTCTATGTATTAAGAGTGACTTGCTCGCTTAGGACTTATTACAATCAATAAGGAAGGTCGTGATTTACGACCGAAACGTCGACGGTTAATAATTAAATAAAGGTTTTTTATTTAATTCCTTGGCTGCAAAGTCTCCTATACCCAATTTAAAGTCTACGAGATTTATCTCAAAGGCTCAAAGAACCCGGAAATTCACAAAAGAAAAAAATTTAGACAAATTTTAATTTTTTAAGGCTGGAGGGTCTCAGAGGGCCTCGATAATTTATCCCTCTCCGTCCGCGACCCTGGTATTAACCTATAAACTCTTAGAAGTGGAAGATTTTCAAAGAAATAACTTAACTTGTGGAATATTGGGACTTATTAGTTGTCTATAGTTAATCTTTGGTAAAAAAAAAAGGTTTACATTTCAACATTTCATTAATTATAGTTATTATCGCGAGGCTGTTGTGTCCTTTGAAGCGACAGTCCCTTGTGTTGTTTTTTATTTATTTATTTTTTGTGGAATGGACGAATTCTTCCCAGATTTCAAGATCTCTTTCTGATCTCTATTTTCTTCTTCCTCAGCTATTTGATAGCTTAAAGTCAACAGATTAAAAGCATTTTTCCGTCTATTTGTTCTCTTTCTTTCTCTCTCTCTCTCTCTCGCTCTCTTTTGCTCTATCTCAGAGTTGGAGAAACTTCATCAGATTAGTTATCATAAAATTAATTAATCTCTCCTCTTAAATTCTTGGTGGAGGGAGTGAAATCATTTTTTTTTTTATTATTATGCAAATCTACCAAAAGGCTTAAATAAAAATATTTAAAGAAACATTTTTCTATTTTACTCAAATCAATGAAGAATTTAGAAGATCAAAAATCACGAAAATTTCATATGATGATACAAAATCAAAAATATCTGGTGTGGCAGGTCGCACAGCACACAACTTTCTCTTGCCGGAAATTTAAAGTTGTGTTCATACCAGATTTTTTGTGTCTATTGAGTATATTTATACTCTGTTACCATAGCAACCATTTCTTTTATCTTTCCTATGAAGTACAAGAGTAAAAGTGATCTTCATAAGGTTTCAATGGCAAAATGAGAATATACATTTCAAAGAGCATCTAAAGCATTGGATAGGGGGAGTGAAGGGAAAGAATAAGGCCCGTCGACCCCGCATCGATGGAATAATCAAGCGAGGACAGAAGAAGAAGAAGAAGAAGAAAGAGCATCTAAAAAATAATTGATTTTTGAATTTTAATCAAAATCGTTTGTGCGAATTATGAGAAAATCAAAAAAAAACTGAAAAAGTACATTAGAATAGTACTAGTATTTGTTGGCCCATTTTGTTTAAAAAAAAAAACTTCTCAGGAGGGTGTCTAACTTAAATATAAAATATCTACCTCGTAGCTCAATTCCTTCATATTTTTAACTATATATATTAACAGACGTTTATATAGATAAGAGAAAGTAAAAATTGAAAGTAAATTCAAGAGGGAGATGTTATTTTATGAGCCTCTGTATCCCCCTTCCCCTCCCTCTCCTCGTGATGAATAGAGACTCGATAATGTCAATATTGATAACCTTAAAAACCATGAAATACGATTAGCCTATTAAAATATGCACTTTGTATTTTACTCTCGGACTTAGTTCTCATTATGAACACGAGTTAACCGAGCAAAGACTGGCCTTTCTTCTTGTCCTTTTAAGCCAGTTTTCTCCTAGCAACAACGCACGTAATATACACCAGGTACATGTAGTTATATTTATTCATGATCTATTAGTTCCTAAGGCTATTAGAACGTCACCGTTCTGGCTACATAACTATTGTTTTGACTCCCTCCCGAGTTTAGTAATGCTCTTCCTTACTTAACATTCATGACTTAGGTAGATTCCTTCACTTCCTTCTGGTCAGACCCGCTGTTATACAAAATTTTATTATCGTAAAGATAATGAAGAATAATGACTGCTTTACTTAATACTATATGGAGAGCGGATGGCAGCCAGGAAACAAAATCAGATAAAAATAAAATCGATTTCTCTTGACGTTTCTGACGTCAGTCGCGTCCTTCCTCAGGACCTATGATCAATTAATAAAATTTTACAATAAAATATTAACCATGGCTCTTTCTCTTTTCTCGATACTTACAATCAATTGTCACATAAATGGACGCATTTTAAATGAAATTTGAAGTCGTGTTGGAATAATACAATTTCAAGAGCAAAATTGAATGTATTTTTAATGCCATTACTTTGAGCCTCTTTCAGCCAATGAATGATTTGAAATATTTCGTTGTTTATATATATAAAGGCTTATAGTTTTTAAATAGCGTGTAATTCCAAACGACGATTTCTATTTTTGTTTTAACAGATTAGTAAATAGTATTAGTTTTATTATAATTTTTATTCGAGACAAGCTAAATGAAGATTTTCTAATTTTGTTTTGTTTTTATTTTGCAGATAGAAGAATATTTCTCTCAGCTGCCTGCAAATAAAGTGCCGCATTTAGGAACGCCCGGAGAACGATTTCGTGATCGTCAAGTGGCAACCCAATTACCGAAACAAGACCTCGCATTAGCCTATTGTGCCCACGTAGAAAAAGGACAATCGCAGAGTTATGAAGATTTTGTAGCCGCTCGCAATGAAATTGCTCTTGATGTTGGCCATGTTACTAGAAATTCCCGTCCTGACACGGTGAGATAAGGGTTTTTAAACGAATATCACAAAGAAAAATTTTTATTGGCTCTAATTTTAGATAGAATAAATTTTCATAGAAAATATGTTCTAAAACGAGCCGTTTAGGAATTTTGAAGAATTTTTTAAAAGCGTCACCCCTTGAAAAAATGCAGATAGTTAAAATATTCAAGTCTTAGCCCAATCGGAGGCCATTTAGACGACTTAAAGTTTAGAAAAATCGAAGTTTTTCAGTTTTTTTTTAGCTTTGGACACCCCTAGTGCAATTTTTAACCATCCCTGAATGCAAAAAAAATATATTTACAATATTCTCTAGTTCTTTAGCTTTCCAAAAATTATTCATTCGTGAAAATCTGTTATTAATTAACGAAATTATAAACGAAACAGTTAGCATAGTGGAAAAAACACTTTGGCTGCCTATCTTTTAGGCGCTTTGCTCTCTCCTACAGTAGAGATCTCATAGGAATAAACTTTTAACTATTTTGATCATAATTTCATTAATTATTAACAGATTTTAACGAATGAATGATTTTTGGTAAGCCAAAGAAGTATAGAATATCGTATATATATTTTTTTACATTCAGGGATGGTTAAAATTGCATTAGGGGTATCCAAAAAAAAAAAAAACTGAAAAAACTCGAATTTTTCCAAACTTTAAGTCGTTTGAGGCACGTCTAAATTTCCTTCGATTGTACGAAAACATGAATATTTTAACTATTTGTGTTTTACAGGGGTGATTCCTTTAAAAAAATCCTGAAAATTCATAATAGAAGCCGATTTAGAGCATATTTTCTATGAAAATTTTTATATTAGGGTGGGCCAAAAAAGACAATTTTTTTTTAACTTCCGACACTGAAAATTGGTTCTTAGACACCTTTAAAAAATGCTCTCCAAAGATGAGCTCTTAATTGCCTCATCTCAGTTTTCCATTTTTCTTCAGCCCCATATGACAAAATCCATATCTCGCTAATACTTGATCGTACAGAAAATTTTTATTTACATTTTTTGTAGGAAATCAAACGCTCTACAAAAAAGGTATTTTACAATTTTTTTATAACTCTTACCGTGGGGGTCAAAGTTTGAAGAATTTAACAAACATTTCTTTTTTACTTCTAAATTTTATAACTTGTAGATAAATGAATATTATAAAATGCGCAACACGTATTTTTGTAGGAAATTAAACGCTCTAACCTCAATCGATTACTCTAACCATTTAGAAGATATTCGCATTTGGTCTAAATGGCCTCCGTTGCCGAAAAAGACTTAAAATAAATAAAAAATAAAATAAAATATTTATTAAAGAACTATTAAAATCAGTACGAATTGGGATGCAAATGCGAATATCTTATAAATGGTTAGAGTTATGAAAAAATTGTAAAATACCTTTTTTGTAGAGCGTTCAATTTCCTTCAAAAAATGTGAATAGAAATTTTCTGTACGATCAAGTAATGGCGAGATATGGATTTTGCCATATGGGACTGAAGAAAAAATGGAAAACTGACAATGTGAGATGAGAAAATTAAGAGCTCATCTTTGGAGAGCATTTTTTAAAGGCCCCTAGGAACCGATTTTTCAGTGTCGGAAGTTAAAAAAAAAATAGTCGATTTTTTTGGCCCACCCTAATAATATAAAATCTTCATAGAAAATATGCTCTAAATCGGCTTCTATTTGAATTTTCAAGATTTTTTTAAAGGAATCACCCCTTTAAAATACAAATAGTTAAAATACATAGAAATATTCATATTTTCGTACAATCAGAGGTCATTTAGACGGTCCTTAAAACGATTTAAAGTTTAGAAAAAGTCGAGTTTTTTCAGTTATTTTTTGCTTTTGACAGCCCTAATGCAATTTTCCCCATCCCTGAATGCAAAAAACATTAATTTACGATATTCTATATTTCTTTGGTTTTTCCAAAATCATTCATTCGTGAAAATCTGTCAATAATTAACGAAATTATGAACAAAATAGTTAAATAAATCTAAATATTTCAAAGCGCCTAAACGATAGGCAGCCAATGTGTTTTTCACCAGACTTTGATAACTGTTTTGATTATAATTTCGTTAATTAACAACAGATTTTCACGAATGAATAATTTTTGGAAAGCTAAAGAACTATAGAATATCATAAACATATGTTTTTTTCATTCAGGGATACCTAAAATTGTATTAGGGGTGTCGAAAGTTAAAAGCCAAAAAAAAAAACTGAAAAGATTCGATTTTCATAAACTTTAAGTCGTTTTTGGAGTTTAGGCTTTCCCAGTTGTTATCATTAGTAAAAGAATTTGATTTTCGGTTTAACTGTGGTTTATTTGTAAAAATTACAACGTTCGGCCACTCATTTGTGGCTTCTTCAGGTACAATTCAGCTAAGATTATAAAGGTTGTTACATCTGTAACAATCTCAATTGAACTGATTCAATTGAGATTGTCACAGATGTAACAACCTTTATAATCTTAGCTGAATTGTACCTGAAGAAGGCCACAGAATGAGTGGCCGAAACGTTGTAATTTTTACAAATAAACCACAGTTAAACCGAAAATCAAATTCTTTGAGTCGTTTGCGGATTTTTTTGGCCCACCCTACTCTATATCTCTAAATCGGGCAAAATATTTCAAGAAAAGTTATTCTAAATTCAATTTTTTTTTAAAGTCGAGAAAAAAAAATTAATAATTTGTTGTTGTTGTTGTGCAGATGTGTCCTGAATGCGACAAGCAGGTGCACCAAGGTGCCCTGGGTGTATGTGCCCCGAAGGTGTCGTCGGATTCACTCTGGCATCCCGGCTGTTTTCAATGTCATCAATGTAAAGAATTACTCGTCGATTTAACATATTGCCTGCACGAAGATGCCATCTACTGCGAGAGGCATTACGCCGAACTACTTAAGCCACGATGCGCCGCCTGCGACGAGGTCAGCTATCAACGAAAAACCGCCTCATTCAAATTCAATTATCAGTGTACCAATTCAATTGAAATGCTTATTGTTAAGGGGGGTGAAACATTAGAGCTCTTGTCCTATGATCAAAGGGTCAATTATTCATTTTCTGTTCTGAACTATATATGGACTCTTTTACGCATTAGTGTGTCAAGCGCCAAAAAAATTAAAAATTGAGTTAATCACGGAATATTGTTTGAAATGCTATAATTAATAGTATTTTTTATGAAATATGTCCTAAAAAAATTTATATTTAATGTTATTTGCACAATTGACAAAAAAAATATAATCCAATGAAAACAAAAAACTTTAATGTTAATTTTCTCGAATCTCGGTAGCTGGCGCTTGACACACTAATGCGTAACAGGGTCCATATATGAAGGGTTCAGAGCAAGTGTGAATAACTAACCTTTTTTTACCACTTTTTACTCTTTTGATAATTCTGAAATAAAACAGAAGCAGCCAAAAGGTTTATTATTAAAATTTTATTTGGGCCCTCAGTCTTGGTGTAGTTGGTAGCGTGCTTACCTACAATACCTAACCCACCCCAGGCTGAAAGTATAAAGAATCTATGGATGTAATAGCTTTAATTGGTACACTGATTTTGATTATAATATCACTAATCCCATCATCATTGATCATCTCACTAACTTTAAATGAACGCATGCTTTTGCTACAACTGAATGTTAAATAATAATAAAATCACTGGCTAATAGAGATCGCGAAGTAAAAAAGAAAAAAGTTTCATCGTTTCGGTCTCGGGCCCTTCATCAGACACAAAAAAAAACTTAGAATTTGTCATTTTATTAAATTTTAAGCAAGTCTCTTCTACAATAGTTAAATAACAAATGACAGAGGTTTCTATCATTGTCCAAATACATAATCCTTTTAAAATAGTTCTAATGATTTTTATCCAAGAATAAACTCCTGAGTGATTTCGAATAAACTGGTTTCTCCTAGGCCAAACTAATTTGTACTCAAAAACAGATTGCCCTGTAACCTATAACTTAAAAATTCGGAATTTTTTAAATAAATAAAAGAAAAATTAATAATAGGGAGAAATAAGACAGCCGAAAGCAAATAAGTAAAAAATATTCTTTTTTTCCGCATTATTGGAGGCGGCGTTTCGGCCGATTCTTCCGGCCTTCATTAGGAGCTTAATATATAATGAAATAGATGAAATTACAAAAATAATTTTTTTTTTATAAAAGGTTTAGTTTGATATAAGATGTGATAATTTTATTTTTTCCTTTTTTTTTCGAGACGACTTACATGTGCAATATTTGTGCCTCGAGCTTAGAGGGGCGTACCGAGACAATTGGGGGCCTGGGGCGTCTCTAGAAGAGAGGGCCTATATACATTTTGCACCAGAGATGTATATTGAATTTTTTCAGGGGGGGGGCTAACTCTTTTTTAAATATCCTCCTCCACAAAAATATTTTTTAAATACCGTATGAACCCCGAGGGCCTCTCAAAGACAAATATTGGGGGGCCTATGCCTGCTCGGGGCCGGAGATGGACCGCCCCCCCCCTCAGTACGCCTCTGGCACTTGGCACGGCTCTGTGGGGCGTGGGCGTAAAATTATCTCTACCCCCTTAAAAAAAAAAGTTTTATCAGAGTGGGACCATTTTGCATCCTTGTATGGAAACTTCCATCTTTTTTTTTCTTTTCTCACCGAAAATACTCTCTACCTTCCATTTTGCCAGATAACAAGTTTTATTGAATCCTTTAAAATTGAAAATGTAAATTTAGAGCGCTAATTAGTTCTCTAGTTAATTATTTGGCGCGCGTTCTAATTGCACAATTTTTGTTATTTTTATAAAGAGCTTCTTCTTCTTTCTATTATAAATCATCAAAAATTTTATTTTTGAAAAATTTTAAAAATAAATCATCATCAACTTTAGTTTACTAGCAAACATTTTATTTTTAATATTTTTCTTTAGACATCAAAAACAAAACTTATGAAATACATCAAATAAACTGTATTTATAATAAAATTATTATTTCCTGACAAAATAACACTTGTGTTAAATTATTTTTGGTTTGCTATAAATTGGTTTGATATAATTGGTGCGCAAATTAAATTAAATTATAAATATAAATGGAAATTTAAATTTTTTTTTTATAAAAAACACTTGTTTAAAAGTTGATGTTGTTCCATCGACCTAGGGAAAGATTAAAACTAACCTTTTGGGTAAAACTTAAGTTGTATGCATTTAAAGAAAATCTGGTGAGACCTCAAAACACGTATCTTTTTCTTTTTTTTTTCTAAATAAATAGCTCCAATTTTTCTTATTCAATTTCTCCTCTTTAAAAAAAAAAAATAAATAGGCCGTATGGCAAAATGCCCTGAACATAACCCGAAATGTCTCATGTCTATTGTCTACCAAACGATGCGTTTATTTTATTATTACACCTATAGTTGCGTTGTTACTTTGGTCAATGACCCTTTAATTAGTTGCCGGAATTTTGTTCTAGAACAAGAGCCAAAAATTTCCGACTATTGAACCTATTTTTCTAAATATTTTTTTCACCTGTTTAACCTAATTTTATTTTCTGAAGATTGGACTTGTCTCTCTGATTTTATTGTTATTATATTCGACTGGACATTAATATGCTTTTAAGATTCTTTTTATTTTATTTTAAATAGGCTCACATGCAATTATATGTAGCTTATATTGTTTATTTATTTATCTTTTACACAAACTCTACGAATCTCAGTGCAATATGCTAATTTAATATTTTCGTTGAATTCATTAAAAAAAAAAAAAAAAAAAAACAAATGAAACTATCCAGGCCAATCAATCAAATTATAAATTTATCTTAACACAGCTCCAACGATTTTGATTAAAATTCAAAAATCAATTATTTTTTAGATGCTCTTTAAAATGTATATTCTCATTTTGCCAATGAAATCTTCTGAAACACACTTTACTCTTGTACTTCATAGGAAAGATAGGAGAAATGGTTGCCATGGTACCAAAATATAAATATTTTTCCATGTTTATTAATTTGACATCTTGAATTCTAATATATGGGGGCCTTGATGGTGTAGTGAGCTAGGGTGTCGGCTTCTGCAAAGAAGATCTCTGTTCAAACCCTGGGCGTGCTGGATGTTTCATTAAATAAAAATATTTATTTAATGTAAACAAATAAACGGGGGTCCTGATAGGAATTTCAAATAATAATTCCAATATATCGGAGGAAACTAAATATTTCTCGACACAAAAAAATCTGGTGTGAAAAGCACAGTACAAAACTTTCTCTTACCTTTGGTAAGTGTGTACTGTGCTGTGCGACCAGTCACACCATAAATTTTCTTTCTCCATTGTTATTTAGATGATAATAATCTTTTATAGGCCTATTTGTAAAAAAAAAATTATTCTTTTTTTATTTTAATAGTAAGTAGTAGTAATTTTCTTGGCCTCCATATTCTTTTTTTTTTAATTATCCTCTGATGTTAGCTCCTTTATCGTTGATTATTAAAAAAAAAATAATAATAAAAAATTTTCATTAAAATTATTAATTATTTTTTCAACTCTATTTAATTATCTAAATCAAAATCAGTCATTTCAATTTTTTCTAGGGAGGGGCAAATTTTTTTCTTGGGGGGGCAAACATTTTTTTTCTTAAAATTTACTTACAAATATGTACTCAAATTGAGCCAAAAGATATTTAATTTAATTAATTGCTTAATTCTCTACAGTTTATATACTCGTAGATATATTTTGAAAGATTTTATCTAGAATAATATAAAATTTTATAAAAGTCAGAGCCCTTGGGGGGGCCTCCCCCAATGACGCCACTGATAAAAATAGATCTGCACAAGATTTTACACTAGAGAAAGAAAAAACCAAAAAATTAGTAATACTCTTTTTGATGGTTATGCGGTCTTGGTATTTCTTCAAAATTTTCGTTATTTTTGATCAAATTGGTTTGCCAGAGGTCGGTTGGGTTTGAGGTGTGTGTCTTCGAGTATTAAATTAAAGTCCAGACACCCCCCCCCCTGGATGTTAGGCTCGCTGAAGGCTGGTTTGCTCTGGTTCTATAAAGAGATGATTCAGTGTATAAATTTAATTCCTTAATAGAAAGAATCTTCTCTTTAAATGTGCCGCTTATCAATTTTTTATTTTTTTATTTTCTCTCCCTCTCTCTTTCTTCCGATAAATCTTAAACAGTCAACTTTTTTTTTCTTGCTTATCTCGTCTCTTATGAATCAGTTGAAGTTTAAACGGTGTTTAATATAGAAATATACAGAAAATTGTGAAGAGTGTTAATTTAATCAAAATGCAAATCAGCAATGCATTCAACGCAATTCAATTGTAAGTTTAATTTTTATTGGTGTTTTTTTTTTTTATCTAAACCATGGGTGTCAAACTGGCGGCTTGATTGTCTGAAATGAAAGCAGGCTAATATTTTACGTCAAAATAAGCGTTTATAATTATAACCCTTAAGTTCATTTAATTTGTAAATGTGATGGGGCCGGCATGAAATGACCCGTGTATTAATTGAGTTTGACACAGCTGATCTAAATGAAAAAAAATATAATAATTTAACCTCTCTTTTACTAAGTTTTATCATTTTTTTTTTTTTTTGTGGGTTTTTGTAACAACGTTATACTTGCATCCGTACCCTATCCTTTCTCCCACTTTGAATAACTTTTTGAAATAAAAATTATATTTTGGTTAAATACTTCTTCCTTCGAATTGGGTTTTTTTTTATTATTTCCCTTTCTTGGCTACTGAGGCATATACGGATTTTTATTTTTTTTTCATCTCTCAACATAGATTAACTCCAAATCCAGAAAGACTTTGTCAGTGTTTTAAAATTTTCACGGCAAGTGGGATTTGAACCCGAGTTGGAAAAATTTAACATATTTTATATTTATAAATTATAAATTTTATTATTTAATTGTACCGATGGCTACCGGATGTCGTTCCATACGCTCGGGGTCACCAACTCGAGATTTCGCGGCACTTGGCATTGCTTAGGTGCAACGATTGTTGTGCCCCCTTCCCCGGTCCCTGGATTTTGTTCATTATTTGGGATTTATTTATTTTTCTCTTTGATATTTCGTTTGCAAGTTTTTGAATGTCCTTCAATTAAAGGAAAAACTTGAAGAAAAGATTTAAAAAAAAAGAAAAATGTATGTATCCTAAGTAGAATAGAAATTTATAAATCTTCTAACCACAGACACCTTATATTATTAGTTCTCATGCAGTCCTTGCAATTTTTTTTTTTTTTTTAATTATTTATTATTATTTTTTACAATTATATTCAGCGAACGATTCCGTAAAACCTGGGACAATCAGGGGAAAAAAAGATTATAAATTTCAATTTTAGTTTTTTTTTGGGGGGCCCCTCCCCCCAGTGAGGGGGGCAAAATTCCCTTGGAGTAATTTTCCAGTAATTGAAGTCATTTTTTTTTAAATTTTTTTATGAAAAGCAATCAAATTAGAACAAGCACAATTTGAAACAAAAAAAAAAAAATATATATATAAAAGTTTTTTAAGCTTTATTACAAAAATATTTGTCCCACAACCCCTGGAGGAGGGAGTAATTAATAGGCCTATACCCTGGCCTCCTCCAGTTCCGACGCCTATTAAAATATATTTCAAACTATATAATTAATTTAAAATAAAAATATATATAACTTTATTATTTTGCCATTTTCTTCCTAAGCCTTGGGAGGGGAGGGGGAGGCAAATGCCCCCTGCCTCCCCCTCCGCCCCCCAAGGGGCACCACCCTCTCATAAGTAAATCTCCTTGGCTTCTTTCTCAAATCTCATGGTCAGAAAAGATAAACTCTTGGCTACCTAAAATAAAAAAAAAGAGAGCATATTTTCCGCTTGAAATAATTGATAAATTTAACTCCAACACGTAATCGTTGAGTGATTTTTCCGATTAAATAATATTTGTATTTTTAATCTCTCTAGTTAGTTTTTTTTTTTTTTTTTAACTAGATTATTTCAAATCTATGAGGATTTAAATTTATTTTTAAAATAAATCTCTCTTTTAACTAACAATACAAAGTTATGACGTCACTTGGGCAAGAAGCCAGCCAGCAGATTCCAGAATTTTTTTGAGCCAGGCGGATTTCTGACAAATTCTCTCTCCTCTTACGAAATGATTATTTCTTTTTATTTAAATAGCCTATAATATAAAATTTCCTTAGTTAGAGAGACAAACAGCATTTGTTGTTTTCCATACATTTTACCTCGTTTCAATTTTATTTTTATTGACAGAAATAGGTCAAATTTATTCCGAGATTCGCGTAGGTTTAGGAGAAAAAAAAAAAGTAGAGCCCGCCCTCTCTCTCTCTCTGAAATTAGAAATGAATCAAAGTTACTTGTGACCAAATATTTTCTAAAAATATTCATTAATTGTCATCATTACTTCACATGAATATGAATATCTTTTTAATTTTATTCGCATCTATAGGGCGTTTCAAAACATTTTTTTTTTTTTTTATTCTAATTTTGTCTTCTGTGACTTTTCTCATTTTAATTCTCATCGATCCAATAACAAAAATGTGTTTCAGTTTTCAATTCTTTATTGATTTCTTTTTTTCGCGTGTAGGCCTAGATCAGTGGTTCCCAACCTGGGGGCGATCGGGGATTTTTCAAATTCATCTTCAGGCTAAAAATGATACAAATAAAAATCATAAGTTTACCATAATTCTTTTATTAATGATAAAATCTAAACTCAAAAATTACTATAATTTGATTACCAATTTTATAAATCTATTTTTTTTTACACTCACACTTTTTTCTCATTCACACTCACACTGACACAGGCAACTCAGGCCATATAAGACTGACGATATCTGTTATTGATTTAATATACATATATGGGGTCCAGGCATTCTTATTTAAGCCATTTGGTATCCAAATGGCTTAAAATAAAATCATCGGACTGCCTGGGGTCCGAACCCGCGACGTTTGGTATACGAGGTTAGCACGCTAACCCCTACACCAGCCCCGAGGGCTATAAATCTATTAATCTAACTACAAATTTTATTATTTTTTTTTTATGTTTTTAGTTATTTATATTTAAAAATTATTTAAATTTTATTACTTATGACAAGATTATAATTATATAATTTAAATTTAATCATATGGTTAAATAAGAGGCCAGATCGTAATTAACTAACTAACTAAGACCCAAAGTTCGGTATAAGGCTAAAAGGGGTGAAATTAGAATTTCTTAAAACTTTCTCTATACCTCAGAGAGCTAAAAGACACATTTTTTCAACTCTAAGGTTAAGTGTGTTCTTGTTTACTATTTCGATGATTTGCTATCGGTTGCTTAAGTTTGCCAGTTAACTAAAAGTGAAGCAACAAGCCCTTAGGGTGTTTTAAAATAAAATTTTTTTTTAAATGTTGTTATTATAAATATTTATTATCATTACTATAAGCGCTAGCCATTGACTTCCTGTCCCTGTGTGTATGTGCCTCTTCTCTGGCTGATTGGCTAGCGTTACAGGAAGTGGAGCTGGAGAGGCAAATTTAAAACTTTAAGTCAGAGAGGGATCAAGAATACATTTGATGGATTTGCTAGCCGAAGGTGGAGGGGGTCCAGGGGGCTAGAAATGAAAAAATTATATGGGAATGTTCTAAATCTACTTTTTCTAAATTAATGTCTATATAATTTGCATTTCTAAACGCGTTAATCTCCCTTTACAAATTTTCATCTCGTCAGAGGCATTAAATCATGCAGATGGCTCTGTTAGTTTATTAATAATTTGTGAGAAAAATATTCTTTCGTTCAATTGGATTTGAGAAAGAAATTTCAATTAACACCTACACTAGCACTCCGCCTGCTTTCGGCCCTGTACGACCCTCAGTTGGTTCGGGCCCGCCTGCGGTGGACCCTCGCTTTTTTGTTAATCAAGTGCCGCAATTTTTCATTCAACTCGTTTCAGGACATTAATAATTAAAATACATATCTGGCTTATTAAAAAAATAACACCCTTATTTAAAAAAATCTATATATTTATATACTCTATTATATACTGGTGTCCGTGTGCCGTGTGTCCTAGTTTGAGGGGGGACTCCCTCAGCACCGACTCCTTTCGAAGAATGCATCACTGAGAGGGAATCTTCTTTGCGTCCCTTCCACAGGACGGGATGTCTCAGCAACTCCCTCTCCTCGTAGAGTTGTCTAGGTGCTATTGTGGTAAGATCCTATATTCCAATCCAGGGCTTGCTTGAGGATTTGTTTACATTAAATAAATATTTTTATTTAATGAAAAAATCCCTCACGCTCAGGATTTGAACACGGATCTCCTTTGTAGAAGCCGATATCCTAGCCCACTTCACCAGCGCCCCAAGTGAAGAAAAAAAAAAAAAAAATTAATTATATAACAATTTTTATTATTTTTCATTTGAGAGATTTAATTATTAAATTTTTAAAATTAATTGGCTTTCATTTTTCACAAGGCAATAATGAACCGGCGATATCATATCCCTTTGATTAGATTAATATCAATGAAAAAATTTCTCTCTCTTAAAAAAATCGCGATTGTTAAAATCAAGAAGACATAATAATTTATAAATTATAGTTTATAAATTAACACCTAGTGGGTGGCCAAGAGAATGAGATCGCTCGGCTTTTAGCCATTTGGCCAGCCATTATAAACAATGATGATGATGATGATCTTGGTTGTTTTTGCCTAAACGCTGCACAATTAATTTTTTTTTTTTTTGGGGGGGGGGGGGGAATTACTCAGCTATAGAAATTAATTTAACCAGATTTAAACTCTCTAACACAATATTTTAATAGTAATATATTAATATTAAGGTGCGCGCCTCGGGGTGCTAATTTTGAGAGTTTTGACAATTTTGAAGCTATCGACCTCAAATTTTTTTTAAATTAAACCTATTTAAAATATCTACAACTTATAGAAGCTCTTTTTTTGATTTTCGAAAAAATAAATTTTTTTTTAGATTTAATCGCATTAAAGAAAAGATATTTTTAAAAAATTCGCTCAATATCTTATAGATAATTAAATTAGTATTCATTGTGTTAAAAAATAATTAATTTTTTACCCTTAATTAATTAGCTGGAAACTTTAAAATGAAATGGAATAAATCCCTTGTATTCCTATGGGAAAAACTAACGCCATCTCTTGCCGCCTCGAGTAACTCGGTAGTGAATCGTCTTCTAACGGCTTTTCGAGACGAGCACCTTAATGTAACAAATGATAGTAAAAAGTATCTTTTATATTATGGAAGACATTTTGAGAAAATTGAAAAAAGAGAAAAAGTACATCAGTAAAGTACTAGTACTTTTTGGCCGATTTTGTTTAAAAGCTTATTTTCTCGCTCCAGGAATGTGCATAACTTAAATATAAAATTTCAACCTCATAGCTAAATTCCTTCATGCTTAAAATTGAACACACACAGACAGGTCATGTCGCGAAAACCACTTTTTTGGATTCAGGGGTGAGGTCCCCTGAACGTGAAGATCCATCAAAATCTCGACATGAATTTTTGACATGATAATATCTATATATACTATATATATATATATATATATATAATATACTTATATGTATAGGTAAGAGAAAGTAAAAATTTAATATACAAATTAAACACTATGAAGAGAGAGGAAGTATTTGTTTCATATAAAAAAATTCCATGCTGAGATTTTGATGGAAAAACACGTTTTGAGGCCCTCTGAGTCCAAAATTGTCTGTATCTCTCTCTCTCTCTCTCTCTCTCATCTATTTAAAGCAGCGTTTTCCAAACTGTGAGGCGCGCCTCCCTAGGGAGGCACGGACTAGTCTAAGGGGAGGCGCGAATATTGGCCACCAAGAAAAATTTTCCAAATGATTGCTAGTTTTATAAATAAAATAATAAAATTTAGAAGATTCTGGGACGCAGGTTTAAATAAAAAAAAATATTTTTATAGAAATTTATATTTTTTAGTATTAAAAAAAATTTTTATTTTGCATTATTTTATTAAATGTGGGGGGGGGGGCATCATACGATTAAATATTTTTAAGGGAGGTTAAAGTTTGGAAACCACTGGCCTAAAGTAAGATTCATTCTAGAAAATTATATTACGTGTAAAACCCAAAGGCGGATCCAGGGAAGTTTTTCAGGGTTTTAATTTTTTTTTTCTGACTAGACGTGAAGCTCGCCGGCGATAGCAATGTTAATTATTTTATTTATTAAGATTGGATTAAGAGTTAAAAAATTGAAAAAAAAAATGTTTTTTAAATTTATTTTAGCTAAATCGAAGCCAAATAAATAGAAAACATTGAAAAAATAGCGTTGATTATTATTACTTTCTCTTACCTATGTATATATGTAATATATATATAGAGAGAAAGTATTGGATTCATGTCAAAAATTCGATGTCGAGATTTTGATGGATCTTCACGTTTTGAGGTCCCCTGAATCCAAAAAAAGTGGTTTTCGCGACATGGTCTGTCTGTCTGTCTGTGTGTGCGTGGGGGTGTGTGTGTGAACAAAATATCTCAAGAACGAAGGAAGAGCTAGGAGGTTGAAATTTTATATTTAAGTTAAACACCCCCTGGGACCGTGACACGAAGCTTTTAATCAAAATCGGCCAAAGAGTACTAGTACTTTACTGATGTACTTTTTCAGTTTTTTTCGATTTTCTCTAAATTTGCTCCAACGATTTTTTTTAAAATTCAAAAATCAATTATTTTTTAGATTCTCTTTAAAATGTATATTCTCATTTTGGGATTGAAATCTTCTGGAAGACCACTTTACTCTTGTACTCCATAGGGAAGATAGGAGAAATGGTTGCTATGGTAACAAAATATAAATATTTTCCCATACTTATAAATTTTACATCTTGAAATTCAAATGTACCGTACTGTCGGGAACTAAATACATGTCGACACAAAAAATCTGGGGTGACAAGCACAGAACACAACTTTCGATTACCGAAGGTAAGAGAAAAGTTGTGTGCTGTGCGCCAGTCACACCAGATTTTTTATAATATTAAGGGATGAGATGAAGGGTTGATTATTTAAGAAAGGCCTTGGAATATTCCAAATCACTTGTTGACATTTTTTTCCATCCTAAATATAGTTAGATTATAGCAAAGGTATTTTTTTTACTTTTTAATAAAAAGGGAATTGTTATTTTCATCTGTTTTATTCCAAAACAAAGATAAGAGAGACGAATCTCTCAGTCGAGTCGAGCGTTGTTGCCAGGCGGCAGGCGGAGACCTGCAACTTTTTTTAATTGTGTTTTCTAAAGTGATTAAAAGTGAATAATTAATATAGTGCAACCCACCCTGA
>JAKCPI010027487.1:0-11425 GCA_023213315.1 Euborellia annulipes
ATGTAAAAAAAAATTTGTTAATTCCCATTATTACCTAAATATAATTACAGGTGCAAATTGCCTTTCCATGATCATTTTGACAATTTTAAATATATTCGATTCGCCTCCTCCTTTTATGCCACCTCTTCGACCTAATTGGTCACCTTTAGAGGCTTCTCCGCTATTTTGAATAACAGCCATTGCAGTATTAAAATTTTCTTCTTTAAATATTCCCTGTTAAGCACAATAATAGCTTTAATTGTACATTTATTATTAAATATTAAAATTAAAATTTGGTAAAGCCTTAACAGTTTAACAAAAAAAAAAAATAAATGAAAATATATACAAAATAATCTTGAATTATAATTATTAAAGGGGAAGAAAGGAGTTATTTAAACAATGTTTTAAGCCGGCCTTGTACAGGGTGGCCCAAGTCACTAGACCAATTTAAAATGAAATAACTTTTTTATTTCCTAATAATCCACATTTATATAAATTAATATATATATATATATATATATATAAATGGGTTCCGAAAGTTAAGTCAATTTTTTTTTTACTTTATTGCCCAAAAAAAAATACACCATGGCATCATGAGATATACATCTTGGACTAATTTTCGACATAGTATTGCCACTGATATTGAGACATTTGTCGTAGCGTGCTATCAGTTTAAAGAAACCACTCTGGTAAAAGGAATCCTCACACAGCCAAAAAAAAATCAATGAATCCGGCACTTTATTGTGACACATTTACCAAATTCAGGTCCGCCATTCAACGAAAGAGACGAGCTGTCATGAGTGAAGGTGTTGGGCTCTTTGACGACAACGCCACATTACACAGGAAGACGCACCCAAGACCACATGGGTGGCTTAGGATGGAAGAGATTGGCTCAACCAGCATACAGCCCCGATCTTGCTCTATCGGACTTTCACCTGTTCCCTGCAATGTAAGGTGCACTCTCGGGACGTCATTTCCAAAACAATGCTGGTGGAGCAGGCTGTGCGAAGATTCCTTACGTCACAGGGCAAGAGTTTTACCAGAGTGGTTCCTTCAAATTGATTGCATGCTAAGACAAGTGTCTCAATGTCGATGACGACTATGTAAATAGACCAAGGTGTATTTTTTTGGGTAATATAGTTTCCGTGTGAAAAAATTGACGAAATTTACTTTCGGAACATCCCTCGTATGTATAGAGGCGCCGTCCTCAGTACAATGCCGCCGAAGGCAGCTATTTATTTTAAAAACAGTTTGTTTTCTATTTATAAAAGAATAAATATGAATTAATGAGAAATAAAAAATATAATATATAATTTTAAAATAATCTAGTGATCTAGGGCTTTGCTATAGATAACTTGCATTCATCTTCACCATTGTTGATTTTCAAAAAATTTTTGTGATATTCTTTTTCAACTACAACTAATTTGATTCTATCACACTTTTTATGTGATTGTGAATTTCATACAGTAATTATACTTCTTGGTTTAATTCTAGAATCGTCTCAGATTAAAAATTTTAAATGATTTTACCTTCTCATCCACCACTAAATGTATTCCATCTCCTCCAGCCGGGAAAATATAATGTTGAAGTGGAACAGGTCGATAATCAGTATAGACAACATGACAAGGTTGATGATGCAAATATGCAACCCATTCAGCAAATTGTCTAGCATTTGGAATTGTCGCTGATAAAAATACATAATGAACATTATCTGGAAGCAAAATGAGCGTCTCTTCCCAGACAACTCCTCGTTCTTTATCTCGCATATAATGGATTTCGTCGAAAACGACCCAACCGACTTCACGCATAACTTCCGAACCACGATAGAGCATATTTCGCAAAATTTCTGTTGTCATTACAAGACAGCTAGCAGTTATATTAATAGTAACATCACCGGTGACCAAGCCAACATCTTTGAATTCTTCATGAAATTCTCGATATTTTTGATTACTCAATGCTTTTATAGGTGTTGTGTAAATAACTCGTTGTTTATTTTGAAGTGATTGAGCGATACTATATCTAAAAAAAGAAAAAAAAATTAGCATTTCAATAATTTTTTTTGATTATTTAGAATTTGGGTTCTGAACCACTCAACGGAGTGAAATTTGCTCCAGGCTATTGTTCTAATTATTAAGACTGAGGAAGATTTGGTCCAGAGGAAGCTAAAAAAACCGTGGTTCGTGATAATAATTTACCGCTCCCTAGAGACTGATTGACTTTTAATTTTAATATGTTCTTATACCCAGTTACGACTACAAATTTGCCAAACTTCATCCTAACCCAATGAATAGTTCCAGAGATATAAGCAAAGAAGCTTCGCACAAACACACATACATATGGGGATTCCACAACTCGACCACTTCTGAACCCGACCATTTTGATTTGGCTGAAACTTTGTCATCTTTTTGTCCCTATTGAAAACGTGTCTGAGAATTTTTCAGATTTTACGACCCAGCCAAAAAAAAGTTATAGCATTTTCAAAAACATCGATTTTTTTTAAATAACCGTAAAACTGTCAAAAATTAACTTATCGGGACGATTTTTTTTTTTGAAATTTTGTCTTTAAATGTACTTTTCAGAAAAAAATATGACAAAATTTTACAGATTCATCTTGAACGTTTTTTGACATTTTCGTAAAAAAACAAAATTTCGGGATGAATGACACTTTTTTTTAATTTTTTTTTTATAAAAAACTTTGATTTTTTCTACAAATGCTCTGAAAATTTCAGAGTGGGATTATTTCGCGTTCTATTTTTTTTATTTTTGAAAAAAAAATTTTTTTTCTCCGCTTATTATCATGATGGTGCTCTAAATTCTTCCAGGATTGACTGAGATTCTAGAAAATTGAAGAAAAATAATAATAATAATAGTTAGGGTGATGAAAATCGAGAAAATTCCATCTATCCTGAAAAAATTAGAAATTACTTGTGTATTCAACTACTGAAGAATTTGAAGCGTCAAGTAAAAGCTTAGAAACCTGGGCGTAACTAGGGGGTGCCGGGGCTGGCCCTCCCGAAAGCTCCTTGCCCCAAGAAAAATTGAAAAAATATGGGGCTTTCCAGGCCCACTGGAAGATGGCTGGTCCCATGGCCCCCTTTAATTTTTCTTGGGTCAAGGAGCCTCTGGGGAGGGCCAGGCCCCCCGGCACCCCCTAGTTACGCCCAGGTTTCTAAGCTTTTACCTGACGCTTCAAATACTTCAGTAGTTGAATACACAACTAATTTCTAATTTTTTTCAGGATAAATGGAATTTTCTCGATTTTCATCACCCCTAACTATAGTTATTATTATTATTTTTCTTCAATTTTCTAGAATCTCAGTCAATCCTGGAAGAATTTAAGAGCACCATCATGATAAATAAGCGGAGAAAAAAATTTTTTTTTTCAAAAATAAAAAAAATAGAACGCGAAATAATCCCACTCTGAAATTTTCAGAGCATTTGTAGAAAAATCAAAGTTTTTTATAAAAAAAAATTAAAAAAAAGTGTCATTCATCCCGAAATTTTTGTTTTTTTACGAAAATGTAAAAAACGTTCAAGATGAATCTGTAAAATTTTGTCATATTTTTTCTGAAAAGTACATTTAAAGACAAAAATTTCAAAAAAAATCGTCCCGATAAGTTAATTTTTGACAGTTTTACGGTTATTTAAAAAAAATCGATGTTTTTTGAAAATGCTATAACTTTTTTTTGGCTGGGTCGTAAAATCTGAAAAAATTCTCAGACACGTTTTCAATAGGGTATAAAAAGATGACAAAGTTTCAGCCAAATCAAAAATGGTCGGGTTAGAAGTGGTGAGTTGGGTGGAATTCCCATATATATATACCGGTATATATATATACGTATACACATTAAATTTTTTTAAATTTCTGCGATCCTTATGAAATATAAAGATATATAAAAAAAAATATTGGTGGATGGTGGTTAGATTTTATATCATAATACTTATATTACATATAATAATATTGGCGGGAAAATAAAAATAAGAACCTTGTTTTTTTTTACGTTTCATTTTTTTTGAATAATGTCTTAAAAAAATATTAATTGGACACAAATTAGATCAATAAAGATCTGTCCAGTCTCTCTCAAGCATAATAAATAATTTTTCTCTCTAATTTTTGATCATTATTTTTGGATTTGATTTATTTTCTATATTAGTGTGAGGCGCAGCTCTTCGGGAGCCTCGGTTCTAATAAAGGGGCAGTGAAAATATTAGATCAAGTTTTTAACTAAGGACGCCAACGAAAAATTCTGATCTATATGAGAAGAGCTGGAGAGAAAAATTTTAGCAATCACTGCTCTATATAATTTATATTAAATTAACAAAATGAGTGACATACTCGGCAACAACAGTTTTTCCTGCAGATGTATGAGCTGATACGAGAACTGATTGATTATTATCTATACAAAGTATTGCTTCTTTTTGAAATGGATCCAGAATGAATTTATATTCCTTAGCTGGTTTTCCCTTGGACGGAGTTAAGGGTATATATTCCATATCAGGAGGCACTGCAACCTCGTGAGTACACATTTCCAAAGTCTCCACTGTATGTACTTTAATACGTGGTAGAATATCACTCAAATTCATCGAATCCCTTCTTTTCTTCTCGGTTGGCATATCAACATCATGAGCATTTTCATTTTCACGTTTAATTGATGGTTGATTTGGGGTATCAGTTCTAAAAAATAAATATCAACAATTAAGATATTGCAATAGAAATAGAAAATTAAAAAGAAAAACTCACTCTTCAGATTTACATGCTTCTGTTGTTGGTGGATTAAATGAAGGTAGGGAAATATTAATTGCCTCACTTTCATTTTCATCAAAAACATCAAATAGATCTTCATCAAATGAAGCCATGTTGATTTTGAGGTTAAGAGATTTTTATATTCATTGAAGCTTGTTGTTGATCAAATAAAATCGCTCTCAACTTAGCTACGATTGTTTAACTAAAGCAGTGAGCCAAACTTGAAAAATTCACCTTGCCCATCTGGGAAATATAAAAAGCTTATTCCAATTACAGCTTAAACATTTATTTTGATTTTTAGAAAATATTTTTTATTTTTATGTATTATTCGGGTTAGTGTGAATAATAGTTGAAGGTCAGCTTTTATAATTTCGGAAACGTATCTGTGTTTCTTCAGGCGCGGTTATGTGATTATTTCTTTTTAGAGTAAAAAAAGTAACAATATTTTCTGTTAACTTTAAAGTAAACTATTATCTATGAACAGTTTCCATCCATATTATCTATGATTCCATTCCCGTTCCGTAATATTACATTACGGTGATTTATTTAGCTATTGATTCTTTATGAAATTCATTTTTTTCGCATTTGACTTATTTTCATTCTTTTAAATGCTATGTAATGTAAATATCTATTGTCCCCTTTTCCTCAGACACCGAAATATTTTGAAATTTAGCGCCTAAAATAAATTAACCTAACACCGATAGTACATGATTTGTCAAAAGATGGCACTGTCATTGAAAACCGCGATGAAAACTTTACAACACTATATTCATGGGCGTAACTAGAGAATTTAGCGGGGGGGGGGGTCATGGGACCAGTTATCCTCCGGGGGGCCTGGAAAGCCCCATATTTTCTCAATAAAATAAAAAATAATAATTTGGTGGAGTTAAAGCCTTACAAAATAGAAATTTTAATTTTTAACCTTTACAATACAAAATTTTTAATTTTAGTCCAAATATGATAGAACATTATAGAGTGATGCTCGAATATAAGATAGGATTAAATAATTGGTACATAAATTAATCCTCTAATATTAAATATCATAACATTTAAGGTAGATCCAGTGGCGTAACGTTTTTTTAGTTGCCCCCCCCCCCCCGCAACCTTTATTTCGGGCCCCATTATTAGATCATATAAAAAATATTTTTAAAATACCGTATATCCCTGAACCCTGAGGGCCCGGGCCCTCTCAAAGACAAATTTTCATTAAATTTTTCCGTTTTTATCGGAGCACTGAGGGTCCCAGACCCTTTCAAAGATAAAAATTTCCATTAAATTTTTTTAAATCTAAATTTGACCGTTTTCAACTGAGCCCTGAGGAGAAACAGTTTTTTAGTCCGGCCCAGCCCGTGGACCCCCCCTCCCCCCCGCATCGCGGGATTTGCGGGGGTGTACGTTACGCCACTGGTTGGATCCAAACAGACCGAATGCCATACGAATTCCTTTATTTTATTAAATAAGAAATTATATAATATTAAAGATTTAAGCGTATATGAGCCGCGAAACGTTAACAGTGGCGTATACCGACCGGTATATAGTTTTCGAATGAGGGGGGGGGGCTACAAGGTATAGTGCACCGGGCGAGCTACGCCACTGAACGGAAACCTATATAATTAATAAATATGTAATTATATAGGTTTATTATTTTATTGATTCTTCTTTCAATTATTTTAATTTAGAGAAAAACACTCGCTGGATAAAAGGCCCAGGTCAACATTTGTATTCTTGTATTATTTCGGAACAAATCAATTCTCAATATAGCCCTCGGGCCTTGGTGTAGTGGTTATTTTGCTGGAAATTTGAAGAAGGGTCGCGGGTTTGCATCCCCATCGCATGCGAAGAATTTATTTCAATTAAATTGAATACCAATCCCGTCCTGTGGAAGGGACGTAAAGAAGCTTCCCCCTCAGTGATGCATTCTTCAGAAGGAGTAGACTACAGGCCGGTGCTGAGGGAGTCTCTCCTCAAACTAGGACATCCTCCATGGCATAGAAGAGGTTGGATATAAGGAGCCGATTGGAGCCAGAAATAAGGATTAGTTCTCTCTAGCTAGAGACCAAAGCAGGTGGAGGAGTTAGAGATAGGAAATAACGTAACTTCACGGGGTGCGGGTATATGGCTACGGCCAGAGGCCGGTTAGGTTTGAGGTCTGTGTCTTCGTGCAGGGAAACACCTCGGGTAAATAAACATGAATTCCTGCAGGAATTTCAAATAAATAAATAAAAAAAAATTATTTTCTATACTATCCACTGGTGCCACAATAATTTAGTATAAACTATGCAATTTCGGCAAATACTCTCGTTTGTATAAGTGAGTCGGTAAAAATTATTTTTATAGCAAAAAGTTTTGCAAATCTGAAGTGATATTGAAGTTGATAGATGATTAAAAGTTCAGCAGAATGTAAGCCTATAGAATATCTGGCAGTGTACGGAAATATTTTAAAAGCGAAATATTAGTAAAAACAAGCTGAGAACAGTTGTATTATAATACAATAGTATATAAATACGATATCAGAAATAGATTGAAAAAAACAAAACAACAAATCAAACCAATTGAAATATTCGAAATTCCATTCTTAAAAATTAAATCTCCTTAAATGACTAATTAAAGAAGCATCTGACGGATTCCAAGAATTCTTAAACCATACCAGACAGATTCCTTAAAATAAATATTTTGATTGATCCTCCTCCCCTTCTGTTTTTTGGAGAGGATCTCCTGTAGATTGTGAATCCCGGCAAGTAAATAAAGCATACTGGTCGTTGGGGGGATGGGTTTTTCGGGGATGGTGTGAGTGATGTTTGGGCGGCGGTGGTGGTGGCGGTGGCGGCGGCGGTGGAGGCGGCGGAGGATCAATACAATTCAAGTTGCGCTTGCGCGACGGACGAAAATCGGCCGCCCCCGGGGGCCCGCAAAAGTCCACACGAGAGTCCAAGAGCGACCGGCACCCCGACCAGAAGATCCCAAGTGTAATTCAAAAAAAAAAAAAAAGTAAAAAAAAATCCGGTATTTAAAAAAAAAAAAAAAAAAAATGCGTTGAAAAAGTGAACATTAGTATCGTTGGGGAATTCCCCTCGGTTTTGACGTTAACGTGACGATCCTCCTTTTTCCGGTGCGTGTGCCTGGTGTTGAATTGATGTGCTGTTGTGCTTGTTGATGGTGTGTTCCGGGTGTTCCGCGATGAGGCAGGAATGGTTGCCCGTGGCGATCCTCGTCGTCGGCTTCGCTGTCCTGACTCCCGCCACGGTCCAGCAGGAAGAGGACATTCCGCACACACAGTGAGTAGTATTTTACTACAGTATTCAAACCAAACACGTGTCTCCTCTCAATTTGGGGATGATTTTCCCGCCACGAAATATACAGCAAAGATAACGTTATCACCATTTTAATTTCAAAATAATCTCTATGGCGTTTCGTTATTATAATCTGAGAATATTATTATTAGTGTAGAATTTATATCCAAATGAAATAAGAAGATTCAGATTAAATAAATTATTAGATTTTTTCTTAATATATATTTGTTAAAATTATTAAACTGATGAATGCTTAAATTAATTATCGAAACGCTTTCTTTTTATGGAATAAAATACATTTTTTTCTAAAAATATATTATAATTTGGACTGAGAATTTTCAAAATTTTGTTTATTTAATAGGCTATATACAGAATATAATTAAACGAGAAAATATTTTCATCTAATTTTTTTTGAATAAAATTTATTCACATAGCAATATTTTTTGATAAATACGATAACCTTAAATATTGTTTTATACTTATTTCTTTATAGAAAGCAGAAAGGATTACAACGAAATTCATTTATTTTATCGTTAACAATAAGCGCTCTTTCAAAATTAGGTGTCGAGATTTCAATTTTTTTTATCTTTAAAAAATACAACAAATCACAACATTTTCACAACAGTATTTTTAATCATCGGGCCACCAAACCGAGACATTTAAAAATTTCTTGAATAAATTGTATAGGATGGAGCAGAATCAAGAATTATTAATATTAATTTTAAACTAATACAAATGTAAATTTAATTAAATAAAACTGAGATATAAGAATTAATTAAATACAGGCGTTGGCTTAATTAAAAAAAAAAAAAATTTAAAAAAAGGTGTAACTTATTTAATAAAAAAAAAGACAGTACTTAAATATTTAATATTGTCAATTTAGAATCAATTTTCATTTCTTATTAAATAAAATTATTATTATATTAAATGGGTAGTATGAAAAATATAATAAAATATCACTATATTCGAACATGAAATGGATGAAGAAGCGTCTTACATAGGCGCATTTTCTCTTGAGTTAATTTGCATTTCACGCGGATCTTATTATTATAAAAACAATAAATTTTTTTGTCTTCTCTGAGCGCTTTCTATAGTGAATAACAAAATTTTAAAGACAGTCATATTTTCAAGCATAAGCCTTTTTTGATGTGCCTTATATTTTTGTTACGGTTCAAAATTGCCAAATTTTAGTTTTTCCTTTACATTTTTGTTTAATGTGAAAGTATTGAGATAAAATTTGATGGAGAATTTTGTTTTAGTGCAAGACACTTGTCACAAAAATATCATGCATTGATTCCAGAAAATAACTGCCTTTATGATTTTGTTACGCAATGTATATTAGGTATTATTATATTATGTATATTATATATTACTTATAACAATTTTTTTTATTTATTTTATTTATTTTTTGAACATTTATATCTGCATTTCACAAAATTCGTTTGTTATTTACATTTGATTTAATTTGGATTTATTCTTTAATTAAGGATTTGAAACCTTTCGAAAAGGATTTAATCTATATAATTCCTAAATTAAGCCATTTAATTTTATTAAGAGTACTTTAACTCGACAATATTGACTGAATATTTTCGGGGGAGGAGGGGGGGGATATTTAATCTCTATTAATTTGACTTTGGCCTTCATCCCTTCTACTTGTTTCTATTTCCTAGCGTGCTGTTCACTATTAAAAATTCCAAAATCCGTTTTAGTAAAATTTTTCGGATATTTTTCTCTATGGTTAGATATTTTCATTACACCTTGAAAATATGGGGAAACTCTAAAGAAGTGATTCCCAACCCAAGGGTGCCGTGTGATTGGCTAAAGGGTGCGGCGAGGTATTGAGATAAACCAAAATAAAGAGCATCTAAAAATAGTCGATTTATAAGTTTTAATCAAAATCGTTGCAGCGAATTTTGAGAAAATCGAAAAAAAAAAACTGAAAAATTACATCAGTAAAGTACTAGTACCTACTTTTTTTTGCCGATTTTCACCCCTTGGGTGGGGGGGGAGTACCTAACTTAAATATAAAATTTCACTCTGGTAGCTTTTTTAGTTCCTGAGATATTTTGTTCACAGACTAGGCATCGAATTTTTGACATGAATGAGAAATATTGACTCTCTATATATTTTATATATGAACCCTGTTATGCATTAGTGTGTCAAGCGCCAAAAAACTAAAAATTGAGTTAAGCACGGAATATTGTTTCAAATGCTATAATTAATAGTATTTTTTATAAAAAATGTCCTAAAAAAATTTATATTTAATGTTACTTGCACAATTGACAAAAAAATGATATAGTCTATAATCTAATCAAAACAAAAAACTTTAATGTTAATTTTTTCAAAACTCAGTAGCTGGCGCTTGACACACCAATGCGTAACAGGGTCCATATAGGATAAGACAAAGTAAAAATATTAAAGTTTACTATATTATGGTGTACTTTACTTATTTTATAATATTTCAATTAAACTTAATGTTTTTAAATTCAAGGAAGGGTGTCCTTAGTGTGTAATTTTATTCGCAACGCACTATTGGGCTGGACTTCAAAAGGTTGGGAAACTCTGCTCTAAAGATTAGAAAACTAGTAAAATTATCTTTCAAAATAAATTCATATTTTTTTTTTTTTTAATCGAAAATGAATAATTTTTTTAAATTTTGGACGATATTTATTATAAATATATATATTATTATTATTAAATTTATTTCAATTTATTGTTATTATTTAATATAAAATTGAAGATGAAAAATATTTCACAATATTACACAGACCGGAGGAGGTACCTCGGCTATAGTCTTCTAGAGGCAAATTTGGGAATCTGATTTTTCGAAAGCAAACGAAATAGATATAAGTAGAAGGGATATAGGCCGAAGTCAAATTAATTTAGACTAAACCCCTCAGGCAAAATAATCAGTCAATATTGTCGAATTAAAGTACTTTTAATAAAATCAAATGGCTTAATTTAGGAATTATATAGAGCCGAATTTTGTGAAAGGCAGATAAAGAAATTCAAAAAAAAAAAAAAATAATAAATTTGTTATGCAAGTCGCAATGTCCTAATATAAAAAGAGCAGGCTAAAGTGTTCAGTAATAATTAATTGGTAAGGGCATGGTAATCGAAATGTCGGTAATAAATCACGCCTTTTATTTGAACTGTGACGGTACATAGTGTTACTTAGCCAGCTTAGGGGCTGATCAACCCAATCCACAAGACGAATAAATACTGTAATTTTGAGAATAAAAATTCTTCAAATGTTTTATTCGAAATTGTTATTCTAAAAAGTCAGGATGTTGTTTTCACCTCAAATTTTAATTATTATTTGCTGAAGGTTTCGCAAAAAAAAAAAACGCCCTAATAAAAATTAGTGAAAAATTTCGAAATAGAAAATCTAAATAAGTAAAATTAAATAAAA
>JAKCPI010027488.1:0-47765 GCA_023213315.1 Euborellia annulipes
CCTCTGGGTATTGAACCACTCTTTCTAAACTATATTTAGATTTAATGTAGCTTTATGGTCAAGAAGCTAGGCGTTACATAAATAGGGCTATTTTTCGATATTTTTTTGTCTAAAAAATGAGGTTTTTGAGAAAAAATTAATTTTTGGAGTTAATTACTCAGGATTTTTTATTTATTCATTAGAGGTTATCTTTTCGCACTAAATGACATCTCATTTAGTCTGATCGGATCAGCCGTTCGGAATTATTAGGCGTTTAAAATTTGAAAAACGAAATCCTGCCGAGTGCTCTCATGTGTAAAATGACGTCATATCAAAAATGAAAAAAATTACCCTCTGGGCATTGGACCACTCTTTCTAAAACTATATTTAGATTTAATGTAGCTTTTACGGTCAAGTAGCTAGGCGTTACATAAATAGGGCGATTTTTCGGGATTTTTTGCCTAAAAAATGAGGCTTTTCGAGAAAAAAACTAATTTTGGTTAATTACTCGGGATTTTTTTATTTATTCTATTAGAGGTTTTCTTTCTGCAATTCAAAATGACATCCTACGTCTGATCTGATTAGCCGTTCGGAATCTACAGGCGTTTTAACCAAATTAGAATTTACCGCAGCACGGTAAAATAAAAATGGTAGGAAAAAAATAAATGGTGAAACTTTAGCTGAACCTCATTCTTTCTAACCGTATATTTCCCATAATTATATCTCTTAAGACAGAAGAGTTATTAAAGCCGATAAACTTTTCGTGCATGCTACTTTCTCTTACCTATGTATATATGTAATATATATATAGAGAGAAAGTATTGGATTCATGTCAAAAATTCGATGTCGAGATTTTGATGGATCTTCACGTTTTGAGGTCCCCTGAATCCAAAAAAGTGGTTTTCGCGACATGGTCTGTCTGTCTGTCTGTGTGTCTGTGTGTGTTCAATTTTAAGCATGAAGGAATTGAGCTATGAGGTTGAAATTTTATATTTAAGTTAGTCACCCGCCTAGGGCGTTAAAATAAGCTTTTAATCAAAATCGGCCAAAGAGTACTAGTACTTTACTGATGTACTTTTTCAGTTTTTTCGATTTTCTCAAAATTCGCTCTAACGATTTTGATTAAAATTAAAAAATCAATTATTTTTTAGATGCTCTTTCAAATGTATATTTTCGTTTCGCCCTCAAAATTGTTTGAAGCACACTTTACTCTTGTGCTTCATAGGAAAGATAGGAGAAATGGTTGCCATGGTAACAAAATATAAATATTTTCCCATGTTTATAAATTTGACATCTTAAATTCTAATATATTGGCGGAAACTAAATATATGTCGACACGAAAAATCTGGTGTGACAAGCACAGTACACAACTTTCGATTACCGAAGGTAAGAGAAAGTTGTGTGCTGTGCGACAGTCACACCAGATTTTTTCTGGTATTTTTTACTTTTCGAGAAAATTTGTCCAACTTTGACTGGCATTATTTCGGTTAGTATTAAGTCTAGGAATTCGTTTGATGTACCAAATTTTAGCAAATTTAATGCTCTACAACTTTGTATTGTATTATATTTCACAAAATATGAATAGTTTACGAGATATAAGCAAAAACCTGAAGATTTTTCAAATTTTTGAGGTTTTTGTCCCCCTCCCCTCCCCCCCCTACACGGTCCTCGAGGTCGAAAATTTAGGATTGGCATTCTAAAGTAGCCCCAAATAACCAGTAAAAATTTCATTCCCTTCGGAATATTTTCCCGGCAAAATGTTATATCGAATGGTCTCTATTGTGATTTTCCACAGAAAGAGCAAGCAATATATCAAAACCGAAATGCTAATTTGCAAATATCTCTAAATCTATAAGTTTTAATGAAAAAATGATTATTATAAAACCTCAAGAGAATTAAATTTGCTATGAAATGAGCCAAGATTCATTTTTCTACGATACTTTGTTTTCGTTTTATGAAGTAAAAACTGCGAATTTTTAGATAAAATCGCACTTTTTCAAAATTTTAACTCCGATGAGGTACGGGTTAACGTTAGGCCGAAAGAAATTAAAAAATTTTGTTTTTTGCGGCCACCCTAATGGGCAGCCAAAGCGAAAAATAAAATAAAAATCCATTTTTTGTCGACGTTTCGATTGCCGATCGCACTCTTCATCAGGACCTACGATCAGTCAAACAATTTTATTGTAATAGATCATAATTTACACAAGAGTTAACAAAATTAAAAAAATAGCAAGATACATACAAAAATGATGTAAAAATACAAAATACAAAAATGAATCAAGTTGTCAGGTTAGTTGACATGGCAGTCAGTGTAGCAACGTTTTTATTAATTTATATTTTCTTGAAAAAATCTTGTGTAAATTATGATCTTTTACAATAAAATTGTTTGACTGATCGTAGGTCCTGATGAAGAGTGTGATCGGCTTTATTTTATTTTTTGCCTTGGCTGCCCATATGCCACATCCTCATATCATAATATCCAGCCATCAAGAAACAACTAACTATACGTTTTCGGTACCAGGTTCGACTCCAGGGGTACAATTTTGCCCAATCTTAAACACAAACATATCTCGCAAACTTGCTATCCATGGGCGTAACTAGAGAATTTGGCTGGGGGGGGCATGGGACCAGCCATGGGGGGGGAGGGACCAGCTATCCTCCGGTGGAAAGCCCCATATTTTCTCAATATTTCTTGGGGCAAGAAGCTTTCTGGGGGGGGGGGGCGCCCTCCCCCCTCTAGTTACGCTCATGTTGCTATCTTAAACGATATATTGTCTGACTAATGAACAGTCTATTTGAGCATTGATTGGAAAAAAATCCATCCTTTTTCAAACAAGGCTCTACCTAGTTAATATTTGTTAAATAGTATTTTTACCTCTCTTGTGAGGTTGCAGCCCTACCAGGCGTATAGAATGTGTGACGCAGTTCCAGATCGTTACTGGGTAGATGGCGTGCACTTGGTTAAGACCTTCCACTGGGGCGATGAAATGGTTTAATTTCATTAGTATAGATAAGTTGTGCTAATTGGACCAGTGCCCCTTGGATAAGGCTAGTTAACCAGCCGCGAAAGCGTGGAGGTCCTGGTTCGACTCTAGGGGGTCCAATTTTGCCCAAACATATCTCGCAAATTTGCTATTTTAAACTGTAATGAACAGTCTATTTGGTATCTGATCCTGAAAAAATTGCATCCTTTTCAAACAAGGCTCTTTTGACAAGTTTCAATTTAAAATTTTAACTTCTTTTGGAGTGGCAAACATTAATATATAGCCCACTGAGCCCGGCAAGGCTTTCGACCGCCCTGGCTATATACTGTTTAAAATTAATAATATCCAACTCCCCCTCACCCTCCCTTTTTGGGATAAGGGATCGCCCACATATACGTAACGCGTTAGGGTGGACAAAACGTTACTAATTGTGACATGGGAGACCCCGGGGGTGACATAACAATTCAAAGTTGAATTTATAAAAGTTTTTGAACGATTTTCTCTACAGGGAAAAATGGAGTGATTATTTGAGTCACGAGGGAAAATTTACTAAAAAAAAAAAAAAAAGGGAAAATGATATCAATTTTGTATAAGAAATTTTATTTAGGGAAGGTAGTTACTGTGACATGGGGGTTAGAAAATCGTCAAAAAAGGCGTTACGTAATATGTGGATAAACCCTAATTATTATTATTTTTTTTTTTTTTAACCATAACTTTTGATTAATTAATTCTATTTGAATTTCAGAAATGGAAGAAGAGAAATCCCGATCAAGTGTTTTGACAAGCAGACATCGCCACGGAAGGCCGGCCGCTCGTCGACGGAGTCGTCAAGTCACCCTCTGCAGCAGAGAGCAGCAGCTACATTAAAAGTCTGTATGAACATTTACGTGAGCCTAGAGTGAGATAGATATAGGATTTTCAAAATTTTATTTCATTTTTCTTGATTCGGTCTAAATATATATTAGAATATTTATAGATCATAGATGCATGAATAGGATGTTATTAATAATTTAATTCTCCCATTTCAGAGCCCCCTTTTTTTAGGATTGTGGTTTCTCAAGGTAATGGATGGGTGAATGTATTTGTGCAAAAGGTAAATGATGGTCTTTTGGTAATAAATTAATGCACAGTACTTTTCGCTTATTCATTGCCCAACGGTTGGAGCACCATCATCATATGAGACAATTCAAGTGTGCATGTTATTATTATTTTAGCTACTAGTAGATATTATTAGGACTTAGTTTTGCGTGTATGGGATTACTAACAAATATTATATAAGGGAATATTTATCTGTTTTAAGAATACACGCAATTCTTATTAGATTCAATTTATTTAGAAATAAATAGGTTCTTTATAGAGGGTGCTAGACATAATTAGAAAATCTCTACGCTCACGCATGGGTATTATTTTGGGGGTTTAAACTTTTTGTGTTGTAGTTCTTTGACGTTCTCTTGGATGTTGTTCAATTGTGAATTGATTCCTCTATACTGGCATAGGGTATTGTTGTTCTTCTTCCCCTTTAGTTAGGCAGGGCTCCCAGGAGAGGATTCATTTCATCTTTGACCAATGTTCAAGGGGACTAGAAGAATTTCTCTATTGTTTTTTTTTTTTCCCCTTTCGCGCATTTGAGAGAAAGAGTGTTTTTCTCTTTCTCCGAGGCCCTGTCAATCAGTGCTGAGTTCTGGGCCTTGGTTGTTTCAGGACAGAGTGAGTTAATGTTCAAGATGTTAGGAGTTCGTATAGGATGTTGTTAGCTTTTAGGGTTCTTTTTTTTCAGCATGCATCTTGAACAACGACATTCTGTTTCTGAGATGAGCAATCAAGGGGGGATCTTCAGTATTGTATTGCTGGGCTTCCTTCCTAACTCGTGAATGAAAATCAGATCAATTAACTCTGCTTCTTTTTAGCTCTCTAGTAAATGATATTAGGCAGGTGGGCCGAGATTAATTGATCTGTGAATATTTTTCTTTTCCTCTTTATACTTTCCTTAGGTCTGTGGACGCGTTTTCTCCGTTTCGTTTGCGATTTATGTGATTGAAGGCTTACCTGCCTTCCGGGAGTGTCCGGTTTCGCGTTCGTCTCAAGAAAGAAGAGGAACTTCATTTTAGAATTAGATGACCGTCCTGGTCATAAATAGTGGGATTAGGTTAGATTTTAGGGAAGCCCTCGTTGAGCCGAAAGAAGCAGTCTACAGAGTAAGTTAAAGAATTTTCAATATTGTTGATAAAATATTACGTAGTATCAATGATATAAACTAATCCTTTAATTCCTCTTTTGTTTTAGATGGTTAGGGTGGAAGTGGGGGCTGAGATCGTCGAGATTCTTCAGGGCATAACCAACTGGATCCTTGCGTAAGTAAACAAGGCTATTAAAAAACAGCTTAACACTTTAATAAAACACATTTTTAATGGTTTTTTCTTTCATTTTTTTTTAGAGATAAAATGAAAAGGACCCCCAGAGACCAGGGAGTTATAGAAGAAGCTCTGAAGATTCCAATAGCAATTCTATTCTCAAAATCTTTGACATCTCTGAACTAGAAAGAATAATTTCTCAAGATTAATTTAACTGTACGTTAATTTGTCAAATTCTCTTTATTCGTTAGATCAATTTTCAAATTAATTTTTTTTTTTTTTTTTGTTTTTGTTTTTGGATTTCCGTTAGATTGTGAGGTCAGGCTTCTAAAGTCTAAAGTAGGTTTTAGAGGTTAAAATTTTTTAGATAAATAAGAAAAATATTTAATCATTATTTTTTTATTTGTCAACAGCTAAAAAACTACGAAAAAGAATAAACGAAAAGATCTTGGAGTTGCAGAAGCACTGAAGATTCCAATAGCAAAATCTTTGCATCAATGGGGATATAAAGAAAATACTAAAATAATCGATGATATATTGAAAATCCTTGGGATTTAAAATGAAGAAATTTTTGTCACTCAGAACGAAAAGAGAAATTTTGGAGAGGAGGCGACTCTTCTAACTAAGCACTAAGACTTCGGATTTTAAATGTAATTAAAGGTTAAATTGAATGATTTTTACGTTAAGGCTTACTAACTCTTTCTTTTTTTTTAGGGCTTGACGTTAAACATCTTCCTTTATATCCAAGAAACAGCTTATGTTGAATTTTCTAAATCTTCTAACAATTTGTTCTGGCAATTCAATTGGTGAGTTCACTACTTTGATTTTTATAAAATAGCAAGTCAGTTTTATTATTCACTCTTCCTCTTCCCTAAAAATATTTTTATTCTTATCTTACAAGCAACTGAATGCCTCTTTTGATTATGGCGAATGTTGTAATTTTGTAAAACTAAATAGAAATTTCTCTAACGAATTTGAACTGTTTGTTTCGTCTTAATAGATAAGGAGTCGAAATTAATGAAATTAAGATCAACCTTTGATAAACGGATTTTTATTGTCTTAACTATGAATGCTCTCTTTTTAGAATCGTATTTAAACAATCTAAAAAGATTACATTTTTAAAGTTTGAACTTGACATTGAATGAAATAGAATTAACTACTCACATTTGGTGATTATATAACTGGAGTGAAGATCTCGTATAATATCGCCTGCTGAGAATCATAGTGGCTTAAGTCCGAATTTCAACAATTCGAGAAAAGGCGTTTGAAAGTTTTATAAACATTTAAATAGCTGGGCAACAAATCAAAAGGCCAAAATCAATAGCAAAGAATGAAAATATATTTTCACCACTTTGCCACTCAAAAGAGAAGACAACGTTTCATGGCTTAACTCAAAAAATTGGATTTTCGGAATTTCGTCTCTATTGTTTCTCAGCAGGCGTATATATATATATTGATATATATATATATATATAGTTAAGGAAATTGATAAAAAAAGGCATCCAACAAAAAAAAAACAAATTGAATATTCTCATCTCATCTCATCTTTTTCTGACCTACTTATTCTTCAATCGTCTATTGGTATCTAGTGTTTTTTATTTTAAGTATTAAATATTTGTTTTAATCAGAGATTTATATAAAAAATTTCATTCTCATTTGAACTCGGTGACCATTTTTCGTCGAATTTTAATTCAAGCTGGTCTCATAAAGATTCTAAAACAATAATTTTTTGGCATAAAAATAGGAATTTTTCTATTTCGTTTTAAACAATCCAGGAGCGTAAAGATTTCTTCTTGCTTGACGGACGATGAACAATTTTTTTCCTATTTTGTTTAGATTTTTTGTGCCTAGTCCTTGATTTTGCAATTTTCGAAATTTTATTGAAATGTCTTGTGGGTACTTTTTCTCTCCTGGGAAGGTTGTTCCCAACCCTCCCCCTGATTTCGCCACTGTAGTGGTTGAAATATAAATAGGATTCGCATCGAGATTTTTCGTTTTTGAGTTATTTTGTTAATGTTTCAATGCCAGTTTAAATTTAGCGAAAAAATACATCTCTGATCGTGTTTTTTCACACCTGAGGGAGTTGACCCCAATCCTCCCTCTATTTTCGCCACTGTAGTGGTTGAAGTATAAATAGGATTCGCATATTCGTATGGGATTTGCCTGTTTTTTTGTTCGATTCGTTGATTACTCAATCATATACTTTTCTAGGAGTTTTCTATTTAATAAAACATTCTCTTTCGGATATATTAATATGTGTCTATAGTCGTGGAGTTATAACATTTTTATATTTGCCGTAAAATAAGGCGAGAACCTTGTTAACAAAAGCCTTAGGATAGTTTTTATTATACAATATCGTTTTAAGGAATTATCTTTTTAGCATTGAAAAGTGCAGGCTTGACAAATTCTTCGCTCGATGTACATCTATTGCAATAGTATTGAGACTAAAGTCCGGTAGTTAGACAGCCCAAATGGCACACACTCACTAAAGCTTTCTTGTCTGGGAGAAATTTTCAGTATTATATTTTTCAACGCAGATAATAGGCCGAACGATCATTATTAAAAAAAAAAAAGGTTAAAAAGTGTCGTTCGACTTATTATTTCCTTTGAAAAAGGTATTATTTCTTCCACCGACAAGAAAGCTTTAGAGTGCGTGTGCCATTTGGGCTGCCTAACTACCGGGCTTCAGTCTCACGAGGAGTCCCCACGGGTGGTGGGTCACCGATTTTTTTCAAACTCATAGGATAGTCTTCAAAGTCGATTTTCTTGAGTGTTCTTGAGTAGTGCATCGTACTGCTTTAGGAAATTGATGTCCAGATACTAATCTTCAAATCCTATGAGTTTGAAAAAAATCGGTGACCCACCACCCGTGGGGACTCCTTGTCAATACTATTGCAATAGATGGTATAATAATAGGCCAAAAATCAAATTTCTTTTATGTTTATAACGGATGGTTAGAAAAGTAGTTTATGAGGTAATGAGAGAGAGAGCTATTTTTTTTTTTTTTTTAATTTTATTTTCAATCCCACTCTGACCTTTCGATCCCGGAAGGAGTCATCCTCAGAGCATGGGAACTTGTCACATAATCTATTCTGTCTCTTTCTAGATAACTCTGTAGGCCTATATATATTTAGAATTTATTTTGATATTGTTATATTCTATATTAACAAGTACTTTGACTAGCCTCCGTGCTCTGAAGATGACCCCTACCTATAGAAACGTCATCATGGAGCTGGAAATAAAATAAAATAAAAAAGACCTCTCTGTGCCTCTCATTACCTCTACCAATAATTTCGAATAAACCTATAAACCTTTGTAAATTGATTATTAAAATTAATAAAAAACACATAAACACATAAAAATTTATGGAATTCAATCAGGATTCGAAGAACATTGCAATCAGAAAATTAAATAAAAACATTTTATTTAATTTTTTATTCGCCAACTTTTCGGTCGCCAATCACGATGTTCATCAGGTCAAATATTGTTAAATATACACGATCTTAGATACGTCGACGAATAAAAAATTAAATAAAAGTTTTTATTTAATTTCCTGAATGCAAATCCTGATTAATCCTGATAAAGTTCATCTTTCTCTCTCTCTCTCTCCCACTCTGGCCTTAGCTTAAAGTGGAGAGAAAGGGCTTAAGACCATTTTATAATTTAAAAAAATTTAATTTACAATTGCACAATTTAGTTTCCTAGAGGATAGGCAACCCAAATGGCCAATTGACTACTGAATTTTTTGATTAATTTATCCAGAGTATTTTCTGCTCTAGAGCAATTAATCGAAAATAAATTTTATTTCACTTCAAACTCACCTCGAGTAAAAAATTCCTATCATCATATGAGATTAACTCCTTCAAACGTAAAGGTCCCAATAGATAAAGCTTTTGAGCCAATTCGATAGCATTTTGCACGGTTATGAACGGACGCAATTTCGTCTCAGGCTTATCTTCGTCACTCATGATGTCTACCAAGTTACTAGACAAAAACTACCATCATTCAATATTTATTTCTGGAAATGACGTCACTTATGTGTCGAGAAGACCTAGGGGAGTCAATTAGTTTCGAGGGACTGGCGACAAATGCTAAATTTCCGACTCTTAAGTATTATTATCTTATCAGGAGGGGAGTTTGAACTCAATGTTTACAAATCTAGTTCTTTTGATATAACATATGATGTTGACATTTGTGCGTCTAAAGAAAGTCTAAAACAAAAAAAGAGCGTAATAATAAATAGATATAAACTCGAAAGATTTTTATTCTAGAATTACATATTTACTTATGGCTGATTATCTGATTTAATTTTATTTTTATTATTCCCGAAAAACATAAGATTTCCCAATGGATTTATAATAAGGTAGATAACCTTATTTAGATCTTTTATCAAAATTTTTAGAAGGAAATGACCGACTTTACCGACAAGTAAAGGATTAAGATTAGACGTCACCTATCATCAGGACAAACAAATGCATTTATGATGAAGTAAAAATAATACCAGCTATTGTAAATTTCATTTATTAAGGCCCACTAGGCTGACGTTTCGGTCTTTGTTAAGACCATCTTCAAAGCTTGTGGGCTGTCAATATAATTTATCAAGACCGAAACGTCAGCCTTGTGGAGCTTAATAAATGTAATATATAATAGCTGCTTTTCTTTTTACTTACTCATTAACTATAACCGCTATAAATCTGCATCATTCAAATGAATTTATAACAAAATGAGAATATACAAGATGATCTAATAAATAATTGATATATGAATTTTAGATCAAATTTTAGATCAAATCTAAAAAACTCTTTAAGCACATTATTAAATTTCTGCTTCTCTTTGTTTTATTTTCGCATAACAGCGGGGGGTACCTAACTTAAATATAAAATTTCAATCCCGTAGCTCAATTCCTTCTTGCTTTATTTTGATCACACAAGACAAACAGTTATTTTACAGGACCCACTTTTTTAGGCTCCAAAACGTGTATTTTCATCAAAATCTCGACATCAATATTTGACATGAATGTAATGATTTCTATCTATATATTAACATACAATTTCTTTAGTTTAATTAATTACAATTAATTATTTAGGTCCTTATTTATTTTCCTCGATATTATTATTAATACAAATGTAACAAGAGCTTTTACATTTTTACACCTTTCCCTTTTGAGACCCCTTAGTTAAAAAAATTTGTTTCAACTTTCTCACTATACGTTAAAATAAATTAATTATTAATAAAGTCTGGGGTTGGATTTGTTAGGCTCCAGAGTGAGATTAAAAAATTAATTTAAAAAAATAATTTTTTATTAAATATAATTTACATACTGCTTACAACTAATTTTATGGATAAAATTATAAAATAATTTTAATTAAAAAAATATCGTCGAAATTTTTTACAATAAAAAATTACAAAAATATTTTGTTTGAATAAATATTGTTTTATTCATTTATTTAAAGGGCTTATAAAATTATGGATATTTACGATGTGATATAATTAAAAAAGTTAAGGAACTTTCTGGACTCGAATACATGTTCTCTTGAGTAGTTTTTTTATGAGAAGAATTATCCATCACTTTTACAAAATGTATAAATCCAACTCACTAATGGATTAGTAATTAATAAATGAGCAAGGGTATGATCCGCTTTAGAGGAATTATCCAAAAATCAATTCAATCAGAGTTTGGAGTCAGTCATATTATTTTTGTATCCTAACATACTGCATTATTCAAAAATGTTTAAAAAATAATATAATAATATAAATGCAAAATACAGTATATAGAGAAGAAATTGTTCTTGTTTTTATACCTATTATTTCAGCTTTCAGTATAAATTCCTATATCTACTGGAAATTAAAAAAAAATGAAATATGAATAGAGAACAAAAACTGGGATCCAAAATAAATTGTTTTAGATCGAAGAAATAAAGTGACTGTTGTATTATTAAACAATAAGAGGCTAAAGGAGCGGGCAGCCAGGTAGTTAGTCTCACGAAATAAAACTGTCTTTTGAGGAAACAGTTTCCTTAAAAGAGAGTTTCATTTTGTGGAGACTAACTACCTGACTGCCCGCTCCTTTAGCCTATTATTGTTTAATAAATTGTTTTAGTCTTTGAAATATACCAAGGTAGTGTTTCCCAACATTTTTTTGTTTTGAGGTGTCTCAAATTCATGCCTCAATCCTTCTTTATTTCGTTTTTATTCGTCGGAGATTCGGCGGCTAATCGCGATCTTTCTCAGGACGAAATAAGTGACACAAACTATACGGCGATATCCATCTATCCAGCTAATTAAATGTTGCCTATTATGCATTTGATACATGCCATTCTATAATTAAACTTAATTCAACTAGGTAGAGCCTTGTTTGAAAAAGGATGGAATTTTTTCAAACAATGTTCAAATTGACTGTTCATTAGCCAGTCAATATATCGTTTAAGATAGCAAGTTTGCGAGATATGTTTGTGCTTAAGATTGGGCAAAATTGCACCCCCTGGAGTCGAACCAGGACCTCCTCCCGCCGCGAAAGGGAGTGCAATTTTGCCCAATCTTAAGAACAAACATATCTCGCAAACTTGCTATCTTAAACTTATTTCGTTCTGAGGAAGTTCGCATATATGCTGCGACCGAAACGTTGACGAATAAATACGAAATAAAAAGGCTTTTATTTCTTCCTTGACTGTTTTCCAGATACCTCAATTTATAATCTTCAATATTCAATATTCATGAATGAAATTTATTTGAAACTTGTTCATGACAGCCAACTTCAGTTTTAGGAAAAAATCTTTAAGAAAAAAGTAAATATTGCGTCCCTGTGGGACGAGGGGCTCATGTTGGTAAACACTGCACTAATGGATAAAAATCATAACGGAATTATGACAATAGGACGAGATTTTTAAAATAAATTCACCCTGATTCTCTATTTATAAAGAGTATTTTTCTCTTAATTTTTAAAACTCTCATATAAAAAAAATCTATTGTCTACAATATTAAATATAATATTTGGTAACATGCAAAATTAAATTAAGAAACGTATAAATGTAATAATACTTTTTGTTTTTTCATTTATTTTATAGTAATAAATATGCTGCTTAATAAATCTTAAAAAATGAATAAATATCTAATGGTGTTCGTGGTGTTTTATTCGTTGTAATTGGAGATGTTGTGGTTGTTGCTATTGTTGTAGTTTCTGTTGGTTTGTTACTAGTATTTGTTCTTGGTGTGAAATAGGACAACCAAACTTTTAATGGATTTTCTGGTGATGCGGTTAAACTTTTAGGTGTTGTTGAAAAATTTGGAATAAATTTAAAAATGATTCGTGTTGTTGATATTGTTATGTTGGGTTTTTGAGTTGTTGATGGCGTATAATCTGACAACCAATGATACGATCTTTTTGTTGTTGGTTTTATTGTTGTTGTACTTGGATTCGAAGGGTAATATGGAGGAATAGTGTTACTATTATCAAATTGTTGGCTGGTTGTTCTTGTTGCTATTCCTCTGCAACAAAGCCCTGGTTCATCAGGACAGCACTGCGTGTCCTTAGGACATTCTGAACATGCTGTTCCGATTTTGTAGAGTTTCGGAAAAACGTAACCGGGAAATTCACGTCCCACCGGTAGGGAGATCTCATTGCCGCCAGGTCCATAATTGCAGATGTAATATCGATAATGTTTAATGCGATCCTAAAAAAAAAATAAAAAATAAAATTAGGGCTTGCTTTTTTCAGCGAAATTTTCTTCTCTACCATGCAACTTTTTTTTCTGTTTTCATTTTAAGGTCTTAAAGATCGTCTTCATTGCATTTAAAATAATAGAGTATAATAGAAAATTTGATTATATCATGTAAATACAACAAGTTTATTATATAAATAAATAGAAATTGACAACTTTATTACTATGAAATTGTTTATTTTGAAATTAATTTAATAATTGAATTGAGGGAATATTCTCACCTGTGTTTATCCAATTATATTGAAACACAAACCTCAGTCCCAAGACCCCACTCTGCTCTTTTTTTTTAATTCACCTACTTTTTATATATATATATATATATTTTTTTTTTTTTAATTCGACTCGTTCTTATTATTGTTTGAGAAATATTTATTTATCTATTCCAAAAAAAAAAAGTGTCAAATCAAAATGAGATGAGGGTTGGCAGCCAATGGTGAATAAAACGATTTCTATTCCAGTCTGCTAGTCGACGTTTCAGTCATGAGGAAAAAGGTGGGACTATCTTTCGAAACATCAACAAGCAGTCTGGAATAAACATTGTTTTATTTCACTATTTAACTCAATCGTTCAAGTCGTTCTAGAGTTTATTTATGGAAAAATGTTGAATATCTGGTCATAGAATCTGTTTAGGCCTATAGAAACACTTTTTTTCCCCAAAATAACCACCCCTGATTAATGAACATCATGTAGTCAGTCCTATATTGTAAAATTACGCGATTGTATTAGTTTTATTTTATCTTAAAGCTGGATTACGCCTATAGGGCGAGAGTGGAAAATAAAATATAATTACTGCGTCCCCAAAGAATTCTCTAATTTAAAATTTGAACCCAAATATCCATTTTAAAAATAAAATATAATGAATGCATTCGTCATTAATAGTGTAAATTTATAATTTACAGGGTTAGAAATAAAAGATTTTTTTTATAAAATGAAAAATTTCTAACATTTTTTAATGGTTTCAATACCCGGGGCCTTCAGAAATCTTAGTAAATTTACGTCGACCAGGACCGAAAAGCTTTTGAATATTAATATGTGACCTATTGTGGTATGTCGTTAATCGAAAAATTTTGTATATCAAAAAAAAAATATATGTAGGGCTTTATATAAATAAATTTATGTGTATAATACAACTTTTATTTTTAAATTTAAATATAATTCTAATCACTTTCAAAGAAGATAATTATTTTAAAAAATAATCCTACTAAATCAAAATTCACCTCACATATCACTGTATTATAAATGTTTTAAACTTTTTTTTTGGCAATAATCGTGATTTTTTTTCTTAGTAATTTTTTTTTTTTTTAATTAAAAAAAAAACGCTTTTTGGATACAGAGGCAATTTAGGGGTTATTTCTTTATTTAAATAATTTTTAAATACAAGTACAGATGGCAGCCGGGGGCGTTCCACACTCTGATTGCTCGGGGTCACCAATCCCGTTCTTAGTAATTAAAAATACAATTATTTACAAAATTCTTTCGGGCAACCGTTATCAGTTGATGTATTCGCTTTGAAGAGCAAACAACTCAGATGTAAAATTATGTATTTAAATGTATTATTAATTACTAAGAAAAATAAACCAAGATTATTGGCAAAAATGTATTATTTCTAATCATTAAATACATATACAAAATGCTTGTGGAATGTAAGAGGAGTACGTAGGATGAATTTTGATTTAGTAAAATTTTTCTTCTTTGAAGTGATTAAATCTTGCTAGAATTTGCTTATACTTTTAAAAAGAAAAGATGTATTATACACTACATATTTTACTCTCTGATCTGATTACATGCTTCTATAAAAGGTGAATTTGAGATTGCACTTGTCAAACAAAATAAAAATTTTCGATTAAACATACCATCTATTGCAATAGTATTGCGACTAAAGCCCGGTAGTTAGGCAGCCCAAATGGCACACACTCACTATTTCGATATAACTTGAAATTTATATTAAAAAGATAAATTTTTATGATTATTCTTTTGTTAAAAAGGGTCGTTCGACTTATTATCTGGTTTGAAAAAATTATAAGCTACTATATGGGCTGCCTAACTACCGGGCTTTAGTCTCAATACTATTACAATAGATGTTAATAATACATCTATTACAATAGATGTTACATCACATATCCGAAAGCTTTTCGATATAAATTCACTCAGATCTATTTTTTTAGCGGTCCTCCAGGAATCGAACCCATTTAAAAATGTTAAATAGTAAAATTTTTCATTTAAAAAAAATATAAATTTCAACATTAATATCTCTTTTATTTCAATAACCAGCTAAATATTAAAATTATTCATTCATTAATGAAGATGCAAAGAGGCAAGACGCTCAACTTTTGATGTGGAAAAGTTAAATTGATCTCTTTTCAAAAGATAAGCATCATTGAAGTTAGTCAACGTTACCTCTATTTGAATATAAATTTATATCAATGACGAGGGAACGCACCTCTTATATTCAACCTTTCAATTTCAAAAACTCTCGACATCCAGGGACAATTTTTTTATGAGGAGGAAAAAAAAATTCATTCAAAAGACTAACAATTTTTATTTCACTTTTACTAGTATTTATTTTTCTCTTAGTTATATAATATTTTTTTATTTGATTTAATTATTAAATTTATTAATGTCATATACGTATGACGTATGAAAATTATTCAAAGCATGTTTGAGAAATAAAAAGAGCTCTTTGCGTTAATTACGAAAATTTAATTTCTTTTGAAGTTAATTCATTTGAAATCTCAAATATAACGAGAAAATAAGAGAAATAAATGTGAATAAGATATAGGTCTACACATTTATTTTCTACTTATCGCGATCTATTTAAATTTATATTAATAATTAATTTCCAATTTTACAAAATATCCACTCAGTAACAAATAAATCACTTGGTTATTTAATCATTGTGTTAAAAAATAATTAATTTTTTATCCTTAATTAATTAGCTGGAATCTTTCAAATGGAATGGAATAAATTCCTTGTTTCCCTATGGGAAAAACTAACGCCATCTCTTGCCGGCTAGAGTAACTCGGTACTGAATCGTCTTCTAACAGTTTTTCGAGACGCGCACCTTAAGTGTTGATTTATAATCATTAAATTACTTTAAACAAATAATCTAGTCTTTATTTATATAACTGTGGAAAAGCCCGCCTTCGGCTACCCCCCCCCCCCGGACCCTCTTACTCGACTTCAGCGAGCAAATGCATCAAATTTATTCTTGCTCACTGTTTGGAAATTTTGCAATTGCAAAATTTTAAAGTTTCAAATTTCCCTCTCTGACTTAAATTTTAAATTTCCCTCTCCCGCTCCATTTCCTGTAACTCTAGCCAATCAGCGCCCTGATAGGCACATACACATAGGGACAGGAAGTCAGTCGCTAGCGCTTTATATTTCTAGTATGAATCATACTGTATGATAATATTAATTTTCAAAATGTTTCAACGAAAGACTAGATCGCAAATTTAATTATACTGAAATAGTTGTTTCTTAATTAAAGTAGCGAGTTTATAAAATATTATTTTTGTTATAATTACCTTGTAATAAATATTGGCGCAGCCAACAAGCCAAGTGTCAGCCCATGCGATTTGAGTATAATGTCCAGTCTCAGAATGAAATCTAAAGATAAAAATTATTTTGAATCAATTTGTGAAAAATAAGAATACTTAATAATTTTAGTTTTATTTTGCATTTCATCCACAAGAAGAGAATGTGAATTTTGCAATTAGATCCTTTAAAAGGATGTTAATCCGTTTATTTCGTTAAAAATTCTATATAGTTATATTGTCGCTTTTTAGTATGATAATGTTTACAAAGATAACACTCCCAAAGTCTGGTTCATAGTCATTTATAATAATCAATTATAATCCTGACTTTGGAAGTGCTATCTTTGTAAACATTATCACACTATTATAACTAAATCCAAATAATATCAATCTGATGTTTCAAACCTGATTGGAACCATCATCGGACCTTTGATTATATATAGGCCTATTTGAAAAATACATTCGGTAATCGAAAGTTGTGTTCGGTGCTTGTCACACCAGATGTTTTGTGTCGACATATATTTAGGTTCCGACAGTACGGAACATTCACACTTTTTTCTCATTCACACTCACACTCATACACACATTCACACAGTCTTCTCGGCAACTCAGGCCATATAAGACTTTAACGATAACCGTTGTATTGAAAATATCTATTAGGGGTTCAGGCATTTCTATTTAAGCCATCTGGTATCCAAATGGCTTAAATAAAATCATCGGACTGCCTGGGGTTCGAACCCGCGACGTTTGATGTAGGAGGTAGGCACGCTACCTACTACGCCAAACCCGGGGGCCTACGGAACATTTTAATTCAGATGTAAAATTTATAAGTATGGGAAAATTTTTATATTTTGTTACAATGGCAACCATTTCTCCTTTCTTTCCTATGAAATACAAGAGTAAAGTGGTCTTCAGAAGATTTCAATGGCAAAATGAGAATATACATTTTAAAGTGTATCAGGATGAAGAAAGAGAAGCAGCTAGTATTATTTCGTTTATTTCATACCCATTAGGCTGACGTTTCGGTCTCGGTCGAGACCATCTTCAGAGCTTATGGGCTGTCAATATGAGATAAATAACAGACTCAATTATATAATTCATACCAATAAAGTTATTACTTAAGTATATAAATGTAAATCAATATACAAAGGTTTAAAACAATTGAGTATATTAATAGAAGAGTAACAGTCTTACAGTCTTATGGTGCGATCAGTCGACGATAGGCAATTGTTTTAAACCTTTGATTTACATTTATATACTTAAGTAATAACTTTATTGGTATGAATTATATAATTGAGTCTGTTATTTATCTCATATTGACAGCCCATAAGCTCTGAAGATGGTCTCGACCGAGACCGAAACGTCAGCCTAATGGGTATGAAATAAACGAAATAATACTAGCTGCTTCTCTTTCTTCATCCTGATACACTTTAACAACTTTTATCCAGCTATAAATCTACTTTTTTCTATACATTTTAAAGAGCATCTAAAAAATAATTGATTTTTGAATTTTTAAAAAAATCGTTGGAGCAAATTTAGAGAAAATCGAAAAAAACTGAAAAGCTACATCAGTAAAGTACTAGTACTCTTTGGCCGATTTTGATTAAAAGCTTATTTTCACACTCCCCGAGGGTGCAAAACTTAAATATAAAATTTCAACCTCTTAGCTCAATTTCTTCCTGCTTAAGAGTAGCAATTTATGACAATTCCAATTGAAAGAAATATTGAAGTAATTTTTACTTTCTCTTACTCTATATATGTTAGAGGAGAAGGTCCAAATTTCGGCTAGGGTCCAAATTCTGGCTAGTACTGTAATCAGTGTAAGGAGATGCTGCAATGTAGCCGCGATAGTATGAAACATCTTCTCAGGGACCGCCCATTGCATGGTTGAAGAAGCTGCGCAATTCAGTGACAGTTGTTTGAGTGGTGGTAATTTTTTCGATTTTCGACAATTGAAAACTTTTACAAGTATGCATTTTTTAATTTACTGAATAGTCTAAAAATTTGAATATATTACTCTCCATAAATAGTTGGGTTAAAGATACCCTAAGGTACCATAATCAATATAATTCCAAGCTTTTAACCGACTGTAGAATTTTTTATTAACCTCAAACCGACACCATAGTGAAGGTCTAAATTCGGGCTACTAGGAAAAAACAAACAAAGGACGTAAAGCCGTAAGGTCTTGACTCATTACTGGCACCCCATACAAAGAGGCACTTACTCATTATATATACAATTATCTGAATATAATAAATACATCTTGAGCAAGAGCGGATACAAGGGGGGGGGGGGGGTAAAGGGGATAATTACCCCCACCCCCAAAATTTGAAAAAAAATACTTTTTTCTGAAAAAAAAGGTATTTTTAATGTAAAATTTTAAAAATTAATACTTAAAAATTTGATTTGTATTTATATTCTGGCAAACAAGTATAGAATGCGCCTTTAAATTACCGAAATTAATTTTAATTATTGTGTTGTGCGACCAGTCACACCAGATTACCCCCCCCCCCCCCCCGAGAAACACCTCTGGATCCGCCCTTGATCTTGAGTTAAATATTTGTACATATTTTATTGTTTTATTCTAGTTTAATTTGGCCTAGCCCAAATTTAGACCACATCTCAAAAATTTGTGATTTTGAATATTTTTTTAAGTGATAAAAAAAAATTAAATTAAAGGTATTTTAAAGCTTTTTAAATAGTTTATCGAAAGAAAACCTTTGAATGTACAATTTTATCATGGTTAGAGTTAATAATATTCATTCTAACAAAAGTTATAACACAAAAAGTAAACAGTAGCCGAAATTTGGACCTTCTCCTCTAATATATAGAGAGAAAAAGTATTGCGATCATGTCAAAAATTCGATGTCGAGATTATGATGGATATACACGTTTTGAGGTCCCCTGAATCCAAAAAAGTGGTTTTCGCGACATGGTCTGTCTGTCTGTGTGTGTGTGTGTATTCAATTTTAAGTATGAAGAATTTGAGCTAGGGGGTTGGAATTTTATATTTAAATTAGGCACGCCCCCCCCCCCCCCTAGGGCGTGAAAATAAGCTTTTAATCAAAATCGGCCAAAGAGTACTAGTACACTTTATTCTTGAATGGTTGCCATGGTAACAAAATATAAATATTTTTCCATACTACTAAATTTTACATCTTGAATTCTAATATATTGGCGGAAACTAAATATATGTCGACACAAAAAATCTGGTGCGACAGTCACACCAGATTTTTCTTTTTAATTTATTTAAGGTCTTTTTTTGGCATCTGAGGCCATTTGAACTCGTTCCTATTCTTTAGTATCCAATATAATTTAAAAAAATTTTCATCCCCGAGTAAAAATGATTAAAAATCGAGGGATCCATACGCCCGCAGCAGGTCTGCACAGTGAACCTTTAGGAGCACACATGGATATATACACGCCCGCATCAGGGATACACACAGTAGATCGAATGTGACCATAAGAAGAATGGGTGTGCCTGGTGCGGGCGAGTGTATCCCTTTATGCAGATCTGCTGCGGGCGTGTGGATCCCTCGATCATTTTTAATCATTTTTACTTGGGTCCTCTTTTTAAATTTATGGCAGTAAATGAAATCTACTTACTGAAATGGTTCAATATCCTTTGGTTTAAATATGGTGACTTCGTCATACCATGATTGAATTACAGTTGTCCATTCCCAGTCATTTTTTGGATTCGTTGTCCATCGTATCGCAACATTTTGACCCACAGGAAAACGTTCTAAAACAAAACATATAAAAAATAATAGGACTATAGAATTTTATTTATATCAGTATAAAAATACAATAACATTCTTAGCAAAGATCTACTTTTTTTTACTATAGCTTGAATAAAATAAAATCTCGTTTCAGATCATTGAGTTATGAAAATCGAAAATTTTTCTTTAGAAAATATCCTCCCTTTGTCTTTATGTTTTTCCATTTCTTTTTCTCTTATATATCTATAGGCTATATGCCTTTTGTTTTTATTTTTACTTTTTCCAATATTTGGAAAAAATAATAGTTCAAAATAATGTAAAGTCTTGTTTCATAATGATCTATTTCCCTAGTGACTGGATTTGTGTGCTATTTAGACAATTAATAAGTCTATAGGTGTAGCCAGATTTTTGATGGGGGGGGGGGGTAATACTGAGGTGGGTCTCCGTTTTCTTCCTCAGGAGGAGGGATCTTAAATAGAGTTAGATAATATTTTGCCATGAGGTGGATTTGAACTTGAGTGGTCTTCAACTCAGGATTATAAGCTTAATTGCTTTATCCCCTCGGCTATCGCCTCCTCACTATTAATTAATTAATTTTAATAGTTTTTTTTAACAAGTCTTTTCGGCATTTGCAGCCATATTGATATACAATTAATTTAAATAAATTTTTATCAAATTGCTTTTGAATTTACTAATATTAACAATCCCAACACCTCTAAACTTTTTTTTTTTTTTTAATTTTGCTCTCTCGACTCTTATGGCCATTTGCTTGACTGCAACGATTTTACTGACTGATGCTATAATGAGTTGCTAGGCACTCTAATTTTTCTGTCATGAAGTGACTGTATAGTTTTTTACTTTCTCTTACCCTATATATGAAATAAATAGATTGAAAGTATTCGATTCATGATCTTCACGTTTTAAGTTCCCCTGAATCCAAAAAAGTGGTTTTCGCGACATGGTTTCTCTGTGTGCATGTGAACATAATATCTCAGGAACTAAAAGAGCTACTAGGTTGAAATTTTATAATCAAGTTAGGCACCCTCCCAAGGGGTGAAAATAAGCTTTTGAACAAAATCGGCCAAAAAGTACTAGTACTTTACTGATGTACTTTTTCAGTTTTTTTTTTCGATTTTCTCAAAATTCGCTCCATCGATTTTGTTTAAAATTCATAAATTAACTATCGTTAGAGTCTTATATGACTTGTGTTGCCGAAAAAACTGTGTGGATCTGTGTGTGAGTGGGAAAAAAGTGGTAGTTTTTAAAAAATCTTTTTTTTAAATAAAGTATCAATTTGCCTAGATATTGTCAAAAATAATATTGTTGTTTTGTTATCTTCCTGGGTGGCAGTACAGTGTTAAAGATCATTGGATCGTTTCTCATCCCAATACAAAAATTCATATTTCTTCTAATTAATTGAAATCGAGAAAGATCTTAAAAAAAAATTTCATTATTTAGGGAAGTCTTGTGTCATTTTTTTCATCAATGCCTCATTCAATAAATTTTAAATTTGTCCTTCTCATAGTGGTAATGGAAATTTTTTCATAATTATTGATTATTTTCTTTCTTTCTTTTCAATATTGTTTCTTCATACAATTAATTAGTAAATATTTTTTCATAATCTTTTAATAAATTTTATTTGATGAATGAGCGGAGAAAATGAAAACATTTGTAATCATCCTTGGGAGAAATATATTTATTTAAATACTCGAATTCCCAAGCAGCGTAGTTTTTGTATCCGGGCTCCATTAGTGCATTACACTCCCAAGGATAGAAATTTTAAACAGTTTTCTATCTTCTCATCACTGGTTAAATGTATTTAAAGATAAATATTGATTTAATCGGTGGCCTCTTAGCCTTGTAATTTTTTAGAATAATTCCCTCTCACTATACTTAAACTCTTCGTGTGAAGAATCAATAGAAAAAATTGTTATTAACAGGGCAAGGTTAGGGTTTTAAGCGCCCTGCTAATATCTATTTCAATTATTCCTTTAATCGCACTTCAAGGATGACATCGGGGGAGGGGGAAATTATTTGTAAACAAAAGCACAACCTTGAGTGTTTAAAAATAAACAAATCTATCGTAATAATAAGATGAGACAAAAGAAAAAAAAATCAAGGATTTTGAAACACTGGCTAAGGCCAAAGTCAGGGACAATTACTCTGACTTGGTTAATTTTATTAAGGTATTTGTAAGGAAATATAAGAATTAGAGACTCAAAAGATGAGAAAAAATAACATCGTTTAGGTGGAAGTTGGGTTGGTGAAAATTTTTTATTGGTGATAGAAATTCAGATTAATTTGATTTTTATAAAATTGGTTTAAAAAATATTTTATATTTGTCATATGGATTTGTTGAAGAGATGTATTGTATAGTACTAGTACTTTTTGACCTATTTTTTTTTTTTTTAAAGATTCGTGTCACTTGACAGGGTGTTGCATAACTTGAATATAAAATTTCAACCTCGTAACTCTTTTCGTTTTTGAGATATTTTGTTCACAGACACTCACAGACATTTCCCGGTACAGACTAAATGATGTGTCAAAAAGCAAATAATTCCCACTTAATTAATCGATAAACATTGTTTTAGGAATAGATAGGGTTTGTTCGTGAAATTTGACGTGTACAGACATTCCATTAGAAAAATAATAAATTTTTCGTAAATTTTATGGCAGCGCGCCCCCTCGAAGGTAAACTAAATGGTAGTTTTCAATATTCGATTCGCTTTTGTTTAGTGCAACTCTCAACCCAAAAGGCTGAAAAGCCGGACAGTAGAAAAGTAGCCAAATTATTAGTCCAATGGTCTACAATCAAGAGAAAAACTTTTGTTTTCACATGATAGAGAAATTTCATTAAGAAAAACTGTATCTGGTAGTTTACTTCTTGGACAAACGATTTAGATGGTATGTTTTTATATTCAAAAATTTATTAATTTATTTGCTCTTGATAGATGCATAACTGTTTCGGCCCACCTCAACAGCCATCCTCAGAACGGGAAAAAATATACATAGTATTACAATATGATTATAAACATGTACTATTATTGTAAAATCAAATAAAATTCATATATGACTTTATTTGATTTTACAATAATAGTACATGTTTATAATCATATTTTGACTAATTGTAATACTATGTATATTTTTTCCAGTTCTGAGGATGGCTGTTGAGGTGGGCCGAAACAGTTATGCATCTATCAAGAGCAAATAAATTATTAAAAATTTTAATAATTTTTTGATTATAAATACGTACCATCTGTAAATCCTTTGTCCAAGAATAAACTACCAGATACAGTTTTTATTAATATAATTATTGGACTGCAACCCCACTCTTTCATTTTAAAATTTCATTAATATTGGGGAAAATGAATTTTAAGAGACCGGTGTAAGCGGAAAGGCATACCGATGTCTCGGTTAGGCTGGAGATCCCGAGTTCGATTCCCGGGGACATTTCGTCCTTCATTGATATAATCTTCGAGATCACCTCTAGTTAAATTAATTTATTATTCAGCCAAAATTCTTCATAGGTATCCCAACTCAATCAAACGTGCTTTGTATCAATTCCTTGTATCCATATTTTTATTTATTTATTTATTTTTTTGTGGGAGATGAGGGTAATAAGAAATCTATACGAATAATCTTCGGCACCTTCTAAATTCTGTCTCTATTAAGAAATTACTTATTCAAATTAATTTTTTTTTATTAGTAAAAAAATTGTTTCTATGCTGAGGTTGGTGGCCTACTATCCAGGCGCTTTGCGTTGAAAGAAAATAGAGATTTTTTTATTTAGTCTATTCGCCGCCCATTTGATATTTCAAAATTCTAAAAACCATTAAACTTTCAATTATTCTAGCCAAATCGGATTTTTTCGAGTTTAACAGTATGAATAATTAGCCTCTCTCAAGACAGCCGTTATTAACATTCTAGTGAGACAAATGGCAGCAATGTTTCATAATCCTAGCTTGATGCATGTTCTATCTCTGTTCCAACATCAATCAACTATAAATGAAGTATTCAATACTCACCTACGTCTCGACAGGCATCATGACCATAGTTACATTGACGAGCCCAGGCCGCAGCCACTTTGGCCAACTCCTCGTCCCATTCCTGAAATTATAAATTATTTTGTTGAAAAATTTTATTAAATTATAAACTTTTAAAATAATTTTATATTTCATTTATTCCATTACCATTTTGCGCATATTACTAGCTGGTGGTTGCACTGAATTATGTGCGCCACGCCTTTCTTTTCCATAAGCCAATTCTCGTCTCAGTCTGTTATGTTCACGTAGAATTTCCTCCCGATGGAGTTTATCTAAAGTAGTAGATCCCACTTCGGAACATCGGGGCGAAATATCCTGAAAACATATTTATTTTTAATCAAATCAATAGTCTAAAATATTTGATTTCCAATAAGAAAATAAGAAATCCGATAAGAAAAAAATAAGAAAATTAAGTATTATGTTAAAAGTCTGCATCTGAGGCTTCATAGAGTTTTTAAATATTTTTTTTTTATCAATCCGATTGTTTATAGCCTATAAAATGTTATCCATTTTATTTGAATTTTCTTCAAACATCCTGAGATCCTAACCCACGTTTCTTGACTCTTAAGAATATATATTTATTATCATCCATACACTTTCGTAGATAATAAATATATTGTTTAAATATTGACATTGTCACTATATTTAATATCTCGATAGTGTGAGGTCTTTTGGTCTCTATTAGACCTCATCCTTAATTATTTATTTCATTGAATATAGTCTAAATTCGAGACCGAAAGTAGCAAACCCCGAATAAAAATCATTTATCTTAAACGAAATATAGTCTTGAGAACGTTGTTTTGAAAAATTTTTATATAAATTATTGAATATATTCAAACCAACTATATTATATAAAAATAATTACATAATGAAAATGATATAAATTACCGGTATATAAAAAAATTTTCCTATTCTTTGAATTTTAATTTTAATTTCAATTAATGTTTTAAATCAATTTCATTTTAATTAATAAATAATTAAATAAGAAATAAGAGAGAAAAATAAAGAAGCATGATAATTATTATTCTCTTAAATGCTTCTCACGATCATCTTTGACCAAAGGCCAAAAAACAGGAAAAACGCCTTTCAATTTCAAATTAAAAGCCTGTAATTAGAGAAATATGAGACTGTTATAAAGTTTTTTTTTTTTTTTTTTTTTTAAAGAAGAGAAGGGATATTTGTTTTTATGATGGATTCGACAAGTAGCACTGGCACGCCCAGAGCAAAAACAATTCGCATTTGAAAAATTGAGGATTCAGAGGTGAAGGGTTAAGTGTCGGGCTTTTATATTAAAAAAAAAATATATATATATACGTATATTGAAACGAAAGATTGATATGGATTAGATGAAATTTTCAATATTTGGCACGGTATTTGAAAAAAATATTATTGTCGAATTTATCAGAAAGCTCCAAAAAAAAAGAACAACGGTTAAAGAATTATTATTTCTTTGAAGGAGGTATATAGATAGCTGAGTGTTGATAATTAAATAGGCAGAATGAATGAGCAAGCAGCTAGTTATATTTCAATTTATTAATAAACCAGGGCCGACGTTTCGGTCACATATGGGACCATCTTCAGGGCCAGGTTAATGTCTGAAAATATATATTATCCTCGCCAAGTTATATTGGACATACACATTTGTACGTAGCTGAATGACGTCATTCACTCTCTGTCCATGGTATGATAATAATAAAATTTGAGGCATTATCATAATTAAGCTACGTACAATTGTGTATGCCCAATATAACTTGGCGAGGATAATATATATTTTCAGACATTAACCTGGCCCTGAAGATGGTCCCATATGTGACCGAAACATCGGCCCTGGTTTATTAATAAATTGAAATATAACTAGCTGCTTGCTCTTTCATTCTGCCTATTTAATTATTCTTTCATTTTACACTCTATAAAAATATTGTTATCTTATTGAAATAACTAATCTCAAAACTTACATATCTATGAAATATATTAGTTTAGACCAGTGTTTCCCAACCTTTTGAAGTCGATGGAACCCTAAAGGTGCGTTGGGAATAACATTACACACTAGGGACTCCCTTCCTTTTTTTTTCCCCTAGCAAAACGAAATTTTTTCCACCCTTAGAAAATTTTTTCATCATTTGTCCATTTTTTTAGCAAAACTTTATTTTTTCCACCTCTTGATTTTTTTTTTTTTGGTTTATCTAAATATCTCGCGCCGATTTCGTCAAAATGAAGGGGGTAGGAGGGTAAATAAGAGTGTAGATTTTTTTTCGTATTATTTTTGTACTCCAGGATGGCGTAACAGCCTCAGGACAAAAGTTAATGTCTATCTATCTTTCATGTGTGTCATTGTGAATTTGTCTGGCTTATTTTTTCTCTCACTTCTTCATTTCTATAAAGAATTGGATGATAACTTGGAGTGAAATAAACCTCTGTTCAATAAAAGACCCTCAATAGCATCAAGTCACAACGCTATGCTAATGCACTTGTTTTATACTCTCTGAAGTGACTGATGGTGACGATATTCCATTAAAGCCGAAACGTCTTTATTATTACATGAGAAAATGCTCCTTTCCAGCCATCAGGCCGCCACCTCCCGGGTTAACCAATTCGGAAGCATCCCCTGTTAAGGCACTTAGGCCATTTCAAATTAGACCCTTTGTGTCTATGCGACACTGGAATACGAGTTGGGTTGAAACAGATCCGTAATCCGCGGCTTATTCCTCTTAGCCATTTGCTTACTCTCACTATTACAGTATTTTTGAGAATTTTTATTAAGCAGATGTTCCTTTGGCTGACTCCCTTCCAGTTGTCTTCCATATTGAAAATTATAATATTCCTAGCTGATTTCATTAATAAGTGTTATCACAAATTACATATTTTTGACCTAACTCTTTTTTCATGTCCATCAGGAATTTTTCAAAAATCTGGTGTGACTGGTCACACAGCACACAACTTTATTTTACCTTTCGGCAAGAGAAAGTTGTGTTCTGTGCTTGTCACACCAGATTTTTTGTGTCGACATACATGTATATTTAGTTTTCCACCGATATATTAGAATTCAAGATGTAAAATTTATAAGTATGGGAAAATATTTATATTTTGTTACCATGGCAACCATTTCTCCTATCTTCTCTATGAAGTACAAGAGTAAAGTGGTCTTCAGAAGATTTCAATGACAAAATGAGAATATACATTTGAAAGAGCATCTAAAAATTAAATGATTTTTGAATTAAAAAAAAAATCGTTTGAGTGAATTTTGAGAAAATCGAAAAAAGTGAAAAAGTGCATAAGTAAAGTACTAGTACTCTTCTGTCGATTTTGTCCAAAAGCTTCGTGTCATGTCCCATGGGGGTGCCTAACTTAAATATAAAATTTCAACCTTCTAGCTCTTTTCGTTCTTGAGCTATTTTGTTCACAGACACACAGACAGACTACTTTTACTTTCTCTTACCTAAATATTTTGGATTCAGGGGACCTCAAAACGTGTATATCCATCAAAATCTCGACATGAATCTAATTCTTTCTCTCTATATATATTAACATATATATAGAGGTAAGAGAAAGTAAAAAATCTTTAAATAATGGGGGCTTACAATACTGTATATGTATTTCTAATACTCAGTAGAGAAAGAATTTTTACAAAAATTTAATTAGACATTTTACCTGTTAATTGAAAATAATTCTCGAAATCTTAACATATAATTCTGATTTAGAAAAATACCTTCGATAAATTAAAATAATTAAAGACAATGAAAAAAAAATCTTCGAAACGTTTTCTGAATACCTAACAGCTCATTTTATACAAAAGAGCAGAATCAATGCCGCCTCTTAAAGTTCATTTAATTAAAAAGATCGAAAATTTCTCCAATTCAATTGCCCTTTTGTTATTTTGATTGTATCATTATTTATTTACCTTATCACCTGTAATTATCTGTTTGGACGTCTGTTCTGATATCTCTTATATATTATTTATTATATAGTATGAAATTTTTTCACCAAGGCTAATTTATTCCCATAGTTTATTCATTCATATCCTGGTTATTAATTATTTTTCTCCTAATAAAAAATTCCGTAAAGATATCAAACATCTTTTTTATTTATTTATAGAATCGAGTGATTAATGATTTATTTATTATTTTTTACCATTCATTACATTATTCATTTAAAAACAACAAAATTTTTAAATAGACATAATAATATTTTGAATACAATTTATATGCAATTATTTTTTTTTCTATCAATAATTAGTTAGTAATAATTTTTTCTAGAACTCAAATTAACTCCACTGGAAAAAATCTTTTGAAACTTAGTGCTAATAATTCTGAAGTTTGTCTTCAATCCATAAGAATGAATTTTCAAAAAACAAAAAAATAATTGAGTTTATATCTCTCTATTTAGAGTTAATACAGTATAGGTCCATTATATTGCTTTCTTTTACATATTTTTTTCAAAATTGGCTCTCGTTTTAAAAAATAAATGAGTAAAATTTTTCGTGAAAATTGTTTGAAGTTCACTTTACTAATGTATTTCAGATTTTTCAAATTCATTTTTCGGCTCTTCTTTCCGTAGAGCCATTGTTAAATCCCTACATGTTTCCAAAAGGAAAGTGGGTTCTGCAACGAGGTTGAAATTTTATATTTAAGTTAGGTACCCTCGCGGACCCTTAAAATAAGCTTTTGAACAAAATCGGCCAAAAAGTACTAGTACTTTACTGAAGTACTTTTTCACTTTTTTGCGATTTTCTCAAAATTGGCTCTATCGATTTTAATTAAAATTATTGAAAATTATTTGAAGTTCAGTTTACTGATGTATTTCAGATTTTTCAAATTCATTTTTCGGCTCTTCCTTCCATAGAGCCAATGTTAAATCCCTTTGGCGATTTGCATGTAAATTTCGTTTCAAAAGGGGCGGTCCCCTTTGGAACATTTTACACATTTAAAATAACCTGCCACTATAGACACATGATTTGTAAGACGTTGTCACGTTAAAATTTTTTCCAATTCTTATGAAATTATGAATTTATTTAGGATTCTTATTGTGTATAAAATATCCAAATATGAGATTTTTTTTTAACACTCACACTTTTTTCTCATTCACACTCACACCTCAAACGTCTTTTCGGCAACTTAGGCCATTTAAAACTTTGACGATAACCGTTATTATTTATATCTATTGGGGGTCTAGGCATTTATATTTAAGCCATTTGGTATCCAAATGGCCTAAATAAAATCATCAGACTACCTGGGGCCCGAACCCACGACGTTCGGTATAGAAGGTAGGCACGCTACCAACTAGACCAAGCCCGTAGGCAAATATGAGATTAAAATTTTGAAAAATAACCATTGTTAATTTCAGGAATACACAGATCCTTTTGAATCAATTGACTTTTTACTTATAATTATTATGAAGTGCATAAATGCCCCGGGCTTGGCGTAGTTGGTAGCGCACCTACCTTGTATACCAAGGGTCGGATCCCAGGCAGTCCGATGATTTTATTTAAGTCATTTAGATAACAAGGAGAAATAAAAGTTATGGTTTTAGTTAGAGAATAGACCTGATAGGGTGCCAAACAACCTCAGAAAAATAAATTGTCAATACGTGGTGCTCTTTACCCCTTTAAAAGACCCTAAAATCTTTCAGCAAACAAAAATTAAAAATAAAATCTGAAGTAGTGCGTAGAGTCTTTAAGGAGGATAATAAATCTGTGTTTTTCTTTGGTACATTTATTAATATAAATTCCGTTCTCTTGTGCAAATCTACCCAAAATTCAGCAAACATAAGGAATTTGCTTTAAATTACAATTTTAAGCCACGGCTGCATCTCATGGGATATCATCATTATATAATCTCTGGTTTATTTAATAAATGAATCAATGATTATAATTTCTCACTCAGTCACATTACTAATTCCTTTCTCATATAGACATTTCTTTTCGTTTTCTCTGACCTCAACTTTACGTTTGTCTGTTTATTTGTTTAAATTCATTTCATTGACACACTGATTTTCTTTCTAATAATAATGATTTTTGTTATTTGATTGAGATTTACAATTAATAGACACTTATTATACATCTACCTCAGGGGCTCGTATAGCTGAGTTTTACATTTCTTTTCACTGCTTTTCTCCAATGGATGTCAAACTCGCAGTTCTCAAGTAGGGGTGTTCGATTATGGAAAAAAATAATCGATTATCGATTATGAAAATAATTTCGATTATCGATTATGAAAAATAATTTCGATTATCGATTATGAAAAATAATTTCGATTGATCGATTATTGGGACCGGACAGTCGAAAAAATAATCGATTAAGAAAAAAAATTGATAATGAAGAAAAAATAATCAATTATTTTTTTCTCTAGCAAAATTTCCAAAAATTATTATTTTTCTCTCCCGTGAAAACCATTTGATCTTTTTTTAGTAAAACGAAATTTTTCCCTTCTGCGAAAATTTCCCCAAAATAATCGATTATTTTCCTAATATAAACATAATCGATTAATCGATTAATTTTTTTAAATAATCGATTATTTTTTAAGAAAATAATCGGTGAATAATCGATTAAACGATTATTTTACGCAGCCCTATTCTCAAGCCCATTTTTGTGAGGTCTTCAGTTTATTCGGAATGTCAAAATAAAATTTAAACAGGAATATCTTCCTTTGGTGGTTATATTTGTCTGGCTTCTCAAAATCAAAATTTGTTTTACCTTAGTCTTCTTTAAATAAATATTCCACGTCTTTTTTTTTTTTTTTTCAATTTTTCTTACGATTACATCAGAGTTCCGACTCCCATCTACTTGAGTAAAGCAAAAAAATAACAAAATAAACAAGAAATTTCAATAAAACTTCGGGAAATAGATGTAAAAATTACAAGATAAAAAGTTTAATTTGACAACATGCAAGAAAAAAAATGTAATTGTCCCCCCTTCCCAGCCTGTTTACGCTCCTGGAATGTTTACACTTTTTATCCAACTTAAACGGCCTAATATTATTTTATTATATAAAATTTTTTGTGTCCAACTTAAATCATAATTGAATGAAAAATGGCCCCTTTTGACATCTATGATCTATGTCTGCCATTTCCATCATTATTTCTATATTTGTATTTATTTAATTATTCCCGTGTAATAAAATACCTGTTTATAATTTCAAACGAAACTAATTAAGAGAGAAAAAATAATAAAGAGCTTTTAATGCGTGTCTTTAATAATAGATAGTTTAAAAAAAATTCACGATTTCGAGTTTGTTGAACCTATAACTGACCTTAACTCTGGATGCGTTTTTTTTTTTTTAACTTTCTATTCTCTTGTAAACAATTAACAATGCCTTAATAGTAATCTATCAATATATAATACAAAATCATAGATGAGAAATAATTTTGAAATCAGGTAACTGCAATCATACACTGGAATTTAGGCTATAAACTTACGATTCAAAAAAATATAATTTTAATTCTGATCTTCTTCTATTAAGGTGTTTTTTTTTTTAGGATTCTTCATCTTGGAACAATCTTGATGTCATTTCCACTTTTCTTCATCACGTAGTCATCTCTACTTAACTTCCTATTTGTGCTTCAGAAGTGGGTCGATCTACCTCCATATCATGTAGGCCATTTTTTAAATATAACCACTTATTTATAAAATAATTATATTATATACAAGCATGGCCGTAGCCAGAAGTTTTTTTGTGAGAGGTTGGAGGTTCGTGGTTTAAGCGATCTGGACGATTAGCTATATCATTATATTTCTCTCTATATATTTTTCGAAATCTTTTCGAGAGGGATTTGAGCTTTCTTCTGGCTTTGGCCCTGTATACAAGTGCAGTATATGTCTCCCATCAAAATGGTCTTTAGATAAATGCTGCCATTTTTCTCGAAAAATTTTTATTTTGTCTTACATATAGACCTATATGTATTATCTCCTGGCTGCGCATCTACCTTCCTTACGATTACAACAGCCATTTTACACATTTAGAACGAATAATTTACTGAATGCTGTGCGGTCATGTACACCAGTATTTTTTAAATTAATCTATAACTTCTGTGCAATCAATTTTCAAAGTTGATAAATTCAGAATTGTAGAGAATTTAATTCTATAATTCAGTAAATTTGTCAAGAAAACACTTCATAGATAACAAAAAAAAAAAAATTTACTCCCGAAAAAGTACTCTAGACTTTGTTCACGCAGTTCTTCACCATTTTTCGGAACTCACTTTTTTAGAATCGGAGAATCTCAAAACGTGTAGCCTAGTTCCTACAAAATCTCGTCATCAAATTTTTGCTTCCATATTTGAGAGTTTTGGTTTTTTTGGGTTGCCTACCCAGCAAACAGAACGAATTATAAGATTTGAACTTTGGATCGTAGGTTCTCGTTGAAACATACCAGGTATTCAGTTCTATTCTTTAAAAACAAACGTTAAAATTTAAAATTAACAAATTGGTGTTAAAAAGTAATGTAAAAACAATTCGCGTTAAAAAATGCTATTCAAAATCACTTCCTTGCCTCAAATAGCTATTCTGTAAACAAAAACTTTAAAGCCAAAGCGTTAACATTTAGTAAATAGTGTTAAAAATTAATACCAAGTCTAGGGGATTCGTTTAATATTTTAACGTCGTGTTTAAAATAAAAATGGGGTCCTTAACCTAAAAAGTAAGGTTATGATTGTGATAGCTTTGAAATAAAAGTAACATTTTAAAAGGATTCGGACCAGTAGGTTCAATTAAAGTCAAAAAGTTTTTTTTAAAACAAAACTTTTGACTTTAATTGAACTACTGGTCGAATCCTTTTGGAAATTGAAAAGAAGGTTCCTGAGCTTCATCAAATTTAAAAGTAACATGTTAACGACGCTGTTAAAACTTTGTTTAGAGAACAGCATTTTTTTTAACGCTGATTGTTTTTACATTACTTTTTAACACCTACTTGTTTATTTTAAATTTTAACGTCTGTTTTTTAGAGAATAGACCAAATAGTAAATTAAATATACCAATTAAACACTAGGTTATTTGTTTCAAAGGTTTTATTAATTAAAAATTAACACTTGATACGTATTTCGACAATTACTTGTCATCATCAGAGGTGATTATATTCTGATACATTCAATGCATAAATACAATGTATTAGAATGTAATCACTTTTGATGATGACAAGTAATTGTCGAAATATGTATCTTGTTAATTTTTAATTAATAAAACCTTTGAAACAAATAACCTAGTGTCAGGGGCGATATATAGAAATTTTTTTCGGGAGGGGGGGGGGGGGGCTAACTCAAAAATTTTCTGTTTTTGACGAAACTAATTTTTCTTTTCCGCTGGGCGGCAAAATTTTTCCGCCCTTCAAAAGATTTTTTGCGGGACTAATTTTTCCACCAGGGTGGCAAAAAAATTTTTCTCTACCATGTAAATCATTTTACCTTTTTTTAGGAAGACGGAATTTTTTTCCGGGGGAGGAGGCAGCCTCCTTGGCCCCCATTATATTATACCCCCTGTTCACTGTATACCCGTATATATATATGTATATAGTTTTGGGAAATTTCGGGGAAGGAGGGCGGGGCCCTCTAGCCCCTCCTCCTTATATACGCCCCTGCCTAGTGTTTAATTTGTATATTTAATTGTAATTCAAGAACGAGTTATTCACCCCATACATTTATCGGTAGGCCTATTGGTTCATAATGTTAAACGAGTTTTCATTTAAGTTTCGTAGTTTTGAATTAGCCAACTAAAAACTTTACATTTTTTTTTTAATTTAATAAATTCATTTAAGTTTTGATTATATTTATCTTTATACTTGCCAAAAAAAAATCTCGAGAAGAGGATGGAAAGGTTAAAATCCATGAGTTAAGTGACAAACAAAAAAAAATTCCATTGCTACATTATAAATCTTAGGAGTCAAGAGAGAAAATCTCTGTAAATATTTAAAAAACAAAATCTAATATAATTTTACATTTCACGGATTATCTACTGAATTTTGATTTAAAGCTGCTTTTCGCCCAATTATAATTTATTAACTAGATATTTCTGGGACAATTTCTGTAATTTTAAATAATTAAATATGAATTTTAAAAAGAATTTTAACATGCTCAAATAAATTAATATTAATAAGAAGATAAATCATAGATAAATACATATATAGACAAACACTGTCCTTGTCAAAGTGTCAAAAAAATTATTTAGTTCAAGGAAAGCCGTATTGTTTATTGTTTTGAGTCCACGAGTTGATAGGAATTTTAAGGAGCAAAATTCAAATTGCAATCACATCTCAAGACATCATGTTCATAATTATTAAAAAATAAGAATAAATTATTTCTGATGATTGATCAAAACCCTGATCAAGTAAAGTAACGTTTTTTTTTATCCTTACACGACCACGGCCCCGAGACCAGTTAGCCAGTTCCCGGTTTTTAGAAATTATTGTATAACTAAAATACAATATACTTAAATACACATACATGTTTAGGTTCATCCACTTAGAATGGTTATAAAACGGGATTTTATTCTTAATAATTGAAATATATTCGTAGTTTATCAGCCGACTTCTTAATAAACAAACTAGAAAAAATCTGGTGTGACTGGCGCACAGCACACAACTTTCTCTTACCTTCGGTAATCGAAAGTTGTGTACTGTGCTTGTCACACCAGATTTTTTGTGTCGACATGTATTTAGTTCCCGGCAGTAGGGAATATTTGAATTCTTTTTTTTTGATAAAAACATTCACACTTTTTTCTCATTCACACTCACATTCACACACACATTCATACAGTCTTTTCGGCAACTTAGGCCATATAAGACTTTGACGATAACCGTTGTAGAGAATATATCTATTGTAGGGTCAGGCATTTCTATTTAAGTCATCTGGTATCCAAATGGCTTAAATAAAATCATCGGACTGCCTGGGTCCGAACCCGCGACGTTTGGTATAGGAGGTAGGCTATTTGAATTCAGATGTAAAATTTATAAGTATGGGAAAATATTTATATTTTGTTACCATGGCAACCATTTCTTCTATCTTTCCTATGAAGCGCAAGACTAAAGTGTGCTTCAAACAATTTTGAGGGCAAAACGAGAATATACATTTGAAAGAGCATCTAAAAAATAATTGATTTTTTGAATTTTAATCAAAATCGTTAGAGCGAATTTTGAGAAAATCGAAAAAAACTGAAAAAGTACATCAGTAAAGTACTAGTACTCTTTGGCCGATTTTGATTAAAAGCTTATTTTTCCGGTCCCGGGGGTGTTTAACTTAAATATAAAATTTTAGCCTCATAGCTCAATTCCTTCATGCTTAAAATTTGACACCCACCCACATACACACAGACAGACCATGTCGCGAAAACCACTTTTTTGGATTCAGGGGACCTCAAAACGTGAAGATCCATCAAAATCTCGACATCGAATTTTTGACATGAATCCAATACTTTCTCTCTCTATATATATTACATATATACATAGGTAAGAGAAAGTAAAAAGCTCAGTTTTCAGCAAATTTTTATTTAATCTAAGGTGATAATTACCATATATTTCGGAGACCTAATGGCACTTCTTCCTCAATGAATTTCACCCTTTACAATTAGAACGCTTGAAAACGACCCTATTGCTCGATCGGGGATTTTCAAATTATTTATCAAAATGGGGAAAGAGGTGAAATCCACGGAGGGAGAGCAGAGCCATTAGGTGTCCGAAATATTTAGAAATTATCACATTATATTTAATAAAAATTTTGTGTGACTTGTCCCCCAGCATACAACTTACTCTTAACTTCGGTAATTGAAAGTAGTGTCACACCAGATTTTTTTGTGTCGACATATATTAAGTTTCCTCCGATATATGTGTATTAGAATTCAAGATGTAAAATTTATAAAAAAATGAGAAAATATTTATATTTTGTTAAAATGGCAACCATTTCTCATATCTTTTCTATGAAGTGCAAGAGTAAAGTATGCTTCAAAAGATTTGAAGGGCAAAATGAGAATATACATTTTGAGAAAATCGAAAAAAAAACTAAAAAGCTACGTCCGTAAAGTACTCTTTGGCTAATTTTGTTTAAAAGCTTCGTGTCACGTCCATGGGGTGTCTAACTTAATATAAAATTTCAACCTCCTAGCTCTTTTCGCTTTTGAGATATTTTATTCACAGACACATACACAGACAGACAGACCATGTTGCAAAACTCCCTTTTTTGAATTCAGGGGACCTCAAAACGTGTATATCCATCAAAATCTTGGCAAGGAATATTTGACATGAATCCAATACTTTCTCTCTATATATTAACATCTATAGGTAAGAGAAAGTAAAAATTTACTGAAAATTTAGCGTCTTTTTAAAAATTTTTCTTAGTCTACCCTTATCAAAACCATAACTTGAATTTGTCTTAATAGATAATTTGGTGAAAACATATGTTCTATCTATTGAGAAATTATTAATTTTGAATTTTATTTAGCTCTTTAAATTAAAAAATAGCGTTCAATTTATTTTAATACGAATATTATCTGAACATTTCCATATTAAAAAGAAAAAAAAATCACTTCCTTAAATCTACTTTTCAAAGTATCATTTTATATAATCGTTAAACAAATATTGATAATTAACTAAAGAGGAAAAGGAGAGGGAGGAAGATGAATCTCGGTTATTGTGCTCTTAAGATTACCTGAAGAGTCCCGCTGTTGATTTCACGGCCGCCAAGGTTCAAGGCTCTCTTTCTCTACCCCCCTCTACCTTCTAGCTATATGTCTTCTCTTTCTATTCCAACCTGTGATTTATCGTCTATTGAATAAATAATTCGTAGCCTAATCAGTTGATTTAAAAATTTGATATGTTGGTACATTATTTTAATTGACGAATAAATATTATATTTTATTATATGCGTACATAAATCCAATAAAGTCGTAAACGAATGCTCTAGGTATAAATACAATAAAATCACGAATTAATTTTCCTAACATTTCGGTGAATAATCTTTCATCATCTGGGCAAATCAGCCCCCCTCTCCCTCTAAATCTAAAAAAAATAAATATAAATATATAGAGAGAAATATCGTGTTAAAATCAGAAATCATAAAAAAAAATTTTTATATTCTGTAAAATTTATTTAGTGCGATTGAGGGGGGGAGGTAATCACTATGATTGTTGACTGTGATTATTGACCCCGAAAATATTTTCTGTTTACGGTCCTGTCCAATAAAAGCAATAAGATTCACTAAAAAGAGGCGAAATAATCTTTTCAAAATTTGTTGAATAAAGCGAAAAATTTTAGCTGACATAGTATAGGGAGAAAAGGATAATAATTATGCAATCTGGAAAAATTTCGAATTTTTTATTTTTCACATTTCGAGCCTCAAGTTGTGTAATATATGTATTTTATAACAATTTTTGGTCCCGAAAAAGGGGGAAACTTGCGCCCGAAACGTCCGCCAAAAAAATTTACTTTTCCAGTTTGAAATTTACCTTTTTTGCGTTTTCGTTTTGAATATATTTGATTGAATAAAATCATTCATAGGGCTCCAAGTGTAAATTTAATTGGACGATGTTATGCATGAAGGAACCAACCTAAATCTGAGATAAGTGGCATTTGCACACTTGTAAACAAAACCAATGGCAATGACTTTTTTTCTTCTTTTATTCAAAAAAGTGCACCGAGTAATAATGTTGTGATTTAAATAAAGAGGTAGATCATTTTCCCTACTTTTCTCAATTTCGATCATAATTGCGCTTGGTTCCTTTATGTATAATAGGATCCACTTTAGCATTTGAAATTATTTAGACCCATTTTTGAATTAATTGGTTTTTAACCTTACCTTTATACTTTATTTATCTTTATTAACAAAAAAAAAAAAAAAACTATAATTTGTGAAATTTTACGTAATTAATTACTATTCATACTTAAATACATTTTCTTTAATGTATCTATTAAAACACATGAACGATTAAGACGCACTTAAATATGACATAAACATTCAAAAGAGAAAAAACAAAAAGCAAAGTGATTAAATAATTAAAATTTATTATATTTATTCAGTAGTTAATCACATGTGACATTTTGATTCTTTTAAATTGAAAAACAATCAACAATCGAAAAAATAGCCTTGGGGAAAGTGGGGAAAATATAAATGATAAAATAAATAAATAATAAAAAAATTTTTAATTATACAAAAACAAAAAGGTATGAATATAAGGTTAAAAGTTTAATAGCCAGTAGAAATGAAATAATACAATAGGTGATTTTTATTTATTTTTACTTTCTCTTAACTACATATGCACCTGGTATATATATAGAGAGAAAGTATTAGTTTCATGTCGAAAATTCGATGTCGAGATTTTGATAGATATACACGTTTTGAGGTCCCCTTTGTCCAAAAAATATACTAGGTTCCCGCAACATGGTCTGTCTGTCTGTGTGTCTGTGTAAAGCATGAAGGAATTGAGCTAGGAGGTAGAAATTTTACATTTAAGTTAGGTATCCTTCTAAGACGTAAAGATAAGCTTTTGATCGAAGTCGACCTAAAAGTACTAGTACTTTACATATGTTTATACTTTTTCAGTTTTTTTTTTTCGATTCTCTTAAAATTCGCTCAAACGATTTTGTTTAAAATTCATAAATCAATTATTTTTTAAATTCTCTTTGAAATGTATATTCTCATTTTGCCATTGAACTGTTATGAAGACCACTTTACTCTTGTACTTCATCCGCCGATGTATTAGAATTCAAGATGTACAATTTATAAGTATGGGAAAATATTTATATTTTGTTACCATGTCAACCAATTCTCTTTCTTCTCTATGGAGTACAAGAGTAAAGTGGTCTTCAGAAGATTTAAATTGCAAAATGAGAATATACATTTTAAAGAGCATCTAAAAATTAATTAATTTATGAATTTAAAAAAAAAATCGTTTCTGCAAATTTTGAGAAAATAAAAAAAAAACTGAAAAAGTACATTAGTAAAGTACTAGTACTTTTTGGCCGATTTTGTTTAAAAGCTTATTTTCACCGTCCTGGCGGGTACAAAACTAAAATATAAAATTTCAACCTCCTAGCTCAATTCCTTCATGCTTAAAATTGAACACACACCCACGAACGTTTTTGCTGAGTAATGTTTTGAATTATTTTTAAAAAGTAGGGGCCTATATAAATATTCGTAAAATAAGTTAAAATAAGCACGAAGGCGAAAAAAAGCATGAAAACTCAAAAAAAGCAATCTCAATACTCTTACTTTTTCGTAATTCGTGTAGAAATTAAATATCTAATGGTTGCTTATCAAATTCAGCAATAAGCATTTTTCTTAAAATCCGGTCTTTAACTATGAGTGACTGACTCTGGATAAAAAAAAAAAAATTTGTCATTGTTTGGTTTTAAGTTATGACTTGCCATAAATACTGATCAAAACGCTATTCTTCTATTGTTATCGGAAAACTAATAGTGAAATGATAGAAAGTGTTGTGCTTAGTTACATCAGACCTGCATCAGACTATCTTGTAAACGTCAATTTAACGCCTGGTGGATAGACATCCCTAATAACCCGCCCTATTGCTTTCTTTTCAAACTCGCTTCTCCAATAGGTCATTGGGCTGACATCCCCTTCTCTAATTTACCTCTAACAATATTTTTGCTCTTGTTTTTATCGTGTAGGCCTAGTGCAAATTTTGAAAATCAACAATTTTTTACTCCCACTTTCACGATCTTCTAATCCTCTTTCAACACCAAGACTCTTCGAAAAGGTTAAACAATCAGTAATTTATAAGTAATTTAGGTTTAATTTTTTTTTATTTATATAATAAGAGTCTAGTGAAAAATAATTATATATTATATTCCGAATATAAATAGCTTGTTATTATAATCGTGTCAAGAAAAAAAATTTATTTTTATTCTTAAAGTGCAGATCTAAAAAAGGAATAAATAAATACTCCCATGTGTTTATTTCCCATAAAATAACATTTTCTTAATATTGTATAATCAAATTTGTTAACCTTGCCTTTGGCGATATCATTTATTTCTTAATGTCTTTTTATTATATATTACAATATTAATTATTTAAATTTTTATCTATATAGATATAAAAATTCTTTTGTGATTGCCCTCTTCCTTATTTATTTAATTTGGGTATATTTATGTGGACGGGTTCAAATCGATGCTGACCTCTTAATTCGCTGCATTTATTTGCCCTTGGAAATTTTTTTTTGTGTTTATTTATAATGCACTTTTATTTCAATATTAAAAGAACCTTCAAAATTTACAAATATTTATTTAATTTTATTAAATCAGATCCTATCGAAGTAAGTGATAATTACAATACTTCCATATTCCGGATTTTATTTGTAGACTAATATTTTATTATTTTTTCCCTCTGGTAGGCTTTTTTATTAATTTGTTTAATGTCTTTTTCGGCATCTAAGGCTATTTAGGCCGCATCGCTATTTATTTCAAATGATTGTTAGCCAATTCAAATGAGATACTTTTTTCTCGCTTGGGAATTAAACCCAGAAACTTAGGTATGGGACGCTAATGTCTTCTCTCTGAGCACGAGTTACTGCGTAGTCTAGCACAATACTTGTATCCTATATTGTAAAATATACTAACTTATTAAAAAAAAAAAATTTAATATCCTGATGATGGGTGACAAAATTCGTTAAATAGAAATATTCCTTGTTTATTTTCTGATATAATTATTATTTATATTATATTTAAATTAAAAGGCAAATGTCTGAGATAATACTAGTCCTGAAGATTTGAGTGAACTGTTCTCGAAACGTTCACAAAATATATAGGATTTATTATTATTTATTTTCTACTTGTCTAGGTTCACTTTTTATAAGATTTCTTTCAATTCCTTTTCGCCTTCTGAGGCTATTTAGGCTTGGTGAATATAATCATCAATATTTTTTTTGTTAAGAACTCATCTTTAGATGGGTGCCCCCTAAGGAATTACCCTCCCAGGTGCCATCTATTTTATCACCTATATAAGCGATCGTTAAATATTAGATATCGATATTTTGTTGAAGGTTGCTAATTTCAAAAAATCTGGGGTGAGTGATATAATTGACGATTTGCGTGACCCACTTTTTTGGACTCAGGGGACCTCAAAACATATATATATCCATCAAAATCTCGACATCGAATTTTTGACATGATCGCAATACTCTCTCTCTATATATTTCATATAGACCTCTATAGGGTAAGAGAAAGTAAAAACAGGCTCTATAATCAAATTAGATACTAGAACTTTATCTCCTAAAAAATTTTTCTTTCTAAAAGAAATAATTCAATTTAAATTTTAAATTCATATTATTTATAGATATAATTATATATCGTACAGAATGAAAAATTTTTACTTTCCGCTCCATTTAAATTTTCATCCCCTGGCCCCTTCTTCTTCATCTATACAAATAGAGTTCCATCGGAATGTGAATTATGAGCTTTGGCGGTGGATTCGTTTCTCATGTTTATTTGGCTACTCTTAGGGCTATCGCTGGATCAGCGCCAACTTGTTTCTTTTTGTTCCTCCTTCTAAATGCGAAAATAATAAATGGAGAGAATTCATTCAGTGAATTTAAGCGAATCAATGGATAAAATAAAAAAAAGATGTAATAAATAAAAGATATCCGGCCAATAAATAATAAAACCTGTTGAAGAGAATTTTATAATTTTCACACCTGCGGAAAAAAAATAGCAGACAAAGTGTCTACAAGTTGGATTATGCTAATGCAAATTTATTATTTGCTAATGAAATATTAACAAAAAAAAAAAAAAATTATTGAGAAAACAGCTCGAGTCTAAAAGTTGGAAATTGATTTGAAATTTTATTAAAAATTGATAATCAAAATCCAGTCATGATTTTTTTTTAATAAATCAAAACTTTTATTTTTTCATGAAAAACTGGATAAGCTTAGTCTTTTTGTGTGAATGGAAATTTTTTTTTTTTTTAATTTATTTCTTTGACTATCTATTAATTAATTACCGAGTTTAAAGGTTAATATTTATATTTTCCAATTCATATCTTTATCTCCGTAAGCATTAGACTAATATTAAAATACAAGTGGTAAAGCGGCATCTTAGGCCGTATGGACAAAAATATTCTAATTACGGATATATGTGACCCAGGAACATTTATTTGTACCATTTGGTATCCATATGATTTAAATAAATATTGACTGTCTGGGATCCGCACCCCTTGGCTTCAAGATTATCAATATTGGCAATTGTAAACAACTCTAAAGGGGAATATATTTTTTTTACTTTCTCTTACCTATTATATATAATATATATATAGAGAAAAATATTGGATTCATGTCCAAAATTCGATGTCGAGATTTTGACGGATATACACGTTTTGAGGTTCCCTGTTCCAAAAAAAGTGTTTTTCGCTACATGGTCTGTCTGTGTGGGTGGGTATGTGTTCAATTTTAAACATGAAGGAATTGGGCTCTGAGGTTGAAATTTTATATTTAAGTTAGGCACCCCCTGGCACGTGACTCGAAGCTTTTGAACAAAATCGGCCAAAGAGTACTAGTACTTTACTGATGTACTTTTACAGTTTTTTTTTCGATTTTCTCAAAATTTGCTCTAACGATTTTGATTAAAATTCAAAAATCGAATAATCCGGAGGTTGTAAGAGGATCATATGCAATTCTCAATTGGAAGATTACTCCTTGATGGTTAGCAGGTTCTTCAAGCAATATTTCAATAAAAATCATAATTATTTTTCATTTTCATAATTTTATTCATTTGATGACTGTGTGTGCACATATACAGTAGTGTATCCAGGCGGGGGTGAAGGGGGCGTTCGCCCCCTCCCGCCCAGGTGGATCAAGGCTTTGGCGCCCTTCGATACCGACATAGGCCCTCAAGCGCATCCGGTTTTCCGCCTTTTTATCTAAATCTGCGGCTTTTTTCTCGAAATCTTCAGCTTTTTCCCAGTCTTTGGTGTGACTGATTTTTACTTTCTCTTACCTATGTATATATGTAATATATATATAGAGAGAAAGTATTGGATTCACGTCAAAAATTCGATGTCGAGATTTTGATGGATCTTCACGTTTTGAGGTCCCCTGAATCCAAAAAAGTGGTTTTCGCGACATGGTCTGTCTGTCTGTGTGTGTGTGTGGGGGGGGGGTGTGTGTCTGTGTTCAATTTTAAGCATGAAGGAATTGAGCTATGAGGTTGAAATTTTATATTTAAGTTAAACACCCCCGGGACCGGGAAAATAAGCTTTTAATAAAAATCGGCCAAAGAGTACTAGTAATGATTATAAATTAAAAAAATGGGAACTAAATATATGTCGACACAAAAAATCTGGTGTGACAAGCACAGAACACAACTTTCGATTACCGAAGGTAAGAGAAAGTTGTGTGCTGTGCGCCAGTCACACCAGATTTTTTACTTTTGGGCAGAGGAGAAGATCGGGACCATGAATAGACAGCTAATTGTAATACATTTTTCTCGCTTGGGATGGGAAGCTATCTCCGTGCTTTAAACAAAATTTTAATTCTTTGATAAATCAATTGATAAACATTTGACATTTTTATAAATCGTCTTAAGTAAGATCTTTCTTTTGATTACACTAAACATGGCCAAACGTTTAACTATAAATGAAATATTTATAACATCCCTCTTTCTAGCTCATAATAAATCTCCGCTATTTATCATATTATCTAGAAACACAAAATTTACATAATTATATAAATTATTTTTATTGCAAATTGATAATAAAAGTCATGTAAGAAGCGATTGCAAAGTATTTATTTTCTGGAGATGACAAGATAAATGTTTTTAATTTGATAGCATTTGAAGGCGTACTACTTTATTAATCCCTCTTATTTATTGATATTACTGTATATAAATTTGTATGTCGAGGTTTAGTCTTGTCTTCCGACCTTCCTCAAGACTTTGTCGTCACATTTCCACCCCTTCTTTAGTGTGTTATTTTTCGAATATATTCGTTCAAATTTTTACTTTTTACTTTTTTTTTATTCACACGAAGAATCATTTCACTATTTAAAAACATATTTTTTTCTTGATAAATCTACCGTAGATAATAAATAGAACCGAAAAAACATGTCTTTTACTTTCTCTTACCTCTATATATATGTTAATATATATAGAGAGAAAGTGTTGGATTCATGTCAAAAATTCGATGTCAAGATTTTGATGGATATATACGTTTTGAGGTCCCCTGAATCCAAAAAAGAGCTTTTCGCGACAAGGTCTGTCTGTGTGTGTGTGTGTCTGTGAACAAAATATCTTAAGAACGAAAAGAGCTAGGAAGTTAAAATTTTATATTTAAGTTAGGCACTCCCCTGGGACGTGACACGAAGTTTTGAATAAAATCGACCAAAGAGTACTAGTACTTTACTGATGCACTTTTCCAGTTTTTTTCGATTTTCTCTAAATTTGCTCCAACGATTTTTTTTTTAATTCAAAAATCAATTATTTTTTAGATTCTCAATAAAATGTATATTCTCATTTTGTCATTGAAATCTTCTGAAGACCACTTTACTCTTGTACTTCATAGAAAAGATAGAAATGGTTGCCATGGTAACAAAATATAAATATTTTGCCATACTTATAAATTTTACATCTTGAAAATCGAATGTACCGTACTGTCGGAAACTAAATACATGTCGGCACAAAAAATCTGGTGTGACAAGCACAGTCCAGTCACACAAGATTTTTTTTATATATAATCCATTATTATATTCAAGTTAGGTTCTTTGATGATGGTATTAAAATAATCCAAAACGGATCTCAATAACTACCATTCACAGTCATTTAATAACCTTAACCCAAAGAAAAAGAAGAAATAGATTTGGAGACTTAAATGCCCCGACTCACTTTAAACTTGCAGAGAGTATGATTCGGGCAGATCTTGCAGTAGTTGCCACCGTCGACGGCCCCGAAGGAGGCGACGACGATGAAGAGCACAAAGACGAGAACTGAGCTGATAGATGGCATCGACACGGTGAGAAGCCGTCTTCTGGACCAGGCGCGCCGTTCGGGCCGATAAGTAGACATCGCGACCCCCACCACTGACGACTACACGGTGCGTGTTCGCGTGCCTTGGTCACTCTTGAACACATGGGTACACCTACCTGTCCGAACCTTTAGACATCATCGGGTAATTACTCGGCCTGGCCTTCAACCTCATCGAAATCACTGATTATCTCTCTCTCTCTTCTCCTATCAGGGAATTAGAATAACATTAAGCGAGATGTTCAGATGGCCTTCACGCTAATTTATGAGATATTTTTTAAACAAACATAAAATATAGATATTTTATTAGATTATTAAGATAGAAATGTCAGAGTGAAGATATTTCATGAGAAGAAAAAAACGAGATAATTTGATGAAGTGAAAAGGATAGAAGATTGATAATTTATATAAATTTTATTATTTTAAGTTTATTAATAAAAACTAGCCGCGTCGCTCCCCTCGGCGGGTCCTGCGTTTAGCCAGGGGTGCTTAACTTTTCTTATTCCGGTCCAAAAAAGGCCAAACTCTCGTTTTCCTTTTTTGCAATCTTGAGAAGATTCTCTTTTAATCTGATTAAATAATTCATTCATTTACATAACTCTATTTCTTTCCTATGGATGAAAATAGCAACTTCAACAATTAAAACAAAGACTAATAGACTACCTCTTGAAGTTATTCGAATTTCTATAAGAAAGAGGTGGAAAGCTGAGTAGATCTTGTAGTAAGGAATAAAGCAAATTGCGATTGCAGCTAAATTTATTTCGTTCTTTAGTCACTTCAAGCCGACGTTTAGGTCAGATACGTCCATCCTAAGGGCTGAAGCGGGTTAACAAAATTGCGCAATTGTGTAAATTATTTATTGCCATTTAATAAGGACCACAGGTTAGTTTGAGAAATATTATGGCTTTTTAAAATGTTAATATAATGATATTTAATCAAGGGCGGATCCAGAGGTGTTTCTCGGGGGGGGGGGAGTAATGTGGAGTGACTGGTCGCACAACACACAATTTTTTCTTAATTTCGGTAATTTAAAGGAGCATTCTCTACTTGTTTGCCAGAATATAAATACAAATCAAATTTTTAAATTTTTTATTTTTTAAAATTTTACATTAAAATCAAATTTACTTTTGAAAAAAAAGTATTTTTTCTCGAAATCTCGCTAGGGGGGGGGGGTAATTACCCCCTTTACCCCCCTTGTATCTGCCCTTGTATTTAATGTAAATATTTGGCCAAATGGAATTGTCTTCCGAGGCCAATTTTAAATTATAATAATAATAAATGTAAATATTATATATGTAAGAAGGATATGAAAATGCAGGCCGCCAAAAATAAAAACACTTGATACTCTGCGAACATTTAGACGTTTCGAGTAAAATTTATTCACTCATCCTCAGTGAACAGTTTTAATGAGAGAGATAAGTCAGTATAATTATACATAGATGGCTTGATTAGTCTATGTATTCTATTTTAATAATTTGATAATATATACCAGTTTTTTTTATAATATTTTAAAATATTGTTTTTATAGTTCAAATACATTCATATAACTACTCTCATTAGAATTATTCACTGAGGATGGATGAATAAATTTTACACGAAACGTCTGAACGTTCGCAGAGTATCAAGTGTTTTATTTATTTTTGGCTTCCATCATTTTCATATCCTACTTTTTGAAAATGTTTCCCGAAGCCGTAAATTTTTTTATAATATTTAAATTGGGGAGGGGGGGCTCGTCCGATACGCATAAACAATTTTTTTTTAGAATTTTATTTTATAAGATCTTTTTCTTTGAAATTGCATTTGTTATTTGTTATTTCACTTGATCCTACAAGATTTAGTTTGATAGATTAGATCAGCAGTTTTTTTTTTTTTTAATTTGTTTGTCTTTTTCGGCATCTGAGGCGTCTGAGCATCGTTTAGATCCCCCCCCTTTTTTTTCCAAAGAACGGGGGTTTTTAAGTTTTTTTTCTCTTCCCCTCGCCCTTTTCTATCTGTCGCATAATTAGAAAAATATCTAAATCTCTCCGTATTTGTTACAAGGTTAAGGTTTGTTTAAATAAAATTTATGAGTCTTTTGCACCTATGGATAAAACCACGCGATGACCACATCACCATTTCTGATAATATAATAAATTATTTTGTAATCAATTATAATACCAAATGAAAATTTTAAATATTTAAATTTATTAACTAATTCAATTTTTATTTTTATTTATCTAAGTTTTTCATTTTCTTTCTATTATAAATTTTATTTTTAAATGTCCATGAAAATGGTTGGAACTTCGCCACTGGCACCCTTTAAGATTATATGAATAAATAAATAATCATCAGTTATGGAAATTATTAATTATCATCAATTGATTACATTGTAATTTAATTCATTTACAAGCTTGTAAAAGCCATTCCAATTACATTTATGTTTAATATAAGATTTTTTTGTATCACTGCCAACTCTAGAAAATTAATTAATAATGGAGAAAATCCAGTTTTTGCCTTTTGACAACT